>CATIWO010758553.1:0-20223 GCA_949673435.1 Macaranga tanarius | reverse complement strand
CACACACACATATATAAATATATATAGTAAATTATCGGTTCTGGTTTCGGTTTTTCGGTTTGGAGCAGTTCGGTTCGGTTAGGTCCGGTTCTCGGTTCGGAGAACTCATTATCTCCAGACCCGCCCCAATAAAAATTTTCGGGACAGTTCGGTTCGGAGAAAGTCAAACAGTCAACGGATATTTTCGGTTCTGGAGATTTTTGGTTCAGTTTTTTCAGTTTTTCGGGACAGTTCGGGTTTCTCCGCGACCCGCGCTCAGCCCTACATATATATATATATATTATAATATTTACACTTTTGTAGTAATTTAACATATTCTTTTGAAATTTATCAAAAAAAATTCTATTTCAATATTAAATATAATTTAATCAATATTTTAGCATTTGAAAAAATATTTTAGTGGTTTTTGTTGATATTTTTAATTGAAAAAATTAATGAGTTAATAAAAAATGTTATTCTTAAAATATATTATTTTAAAATGAAGAAAAAATTCAACTTATTATAAGTTTTTAATTGCTTATATGACAAAGAAATGTTTTTTTTTTTCACTCTAAAATGGTAAAGTTTACACTTTTAATAATTTTAACAGATTTTTTAAATTGAAAAAAATACCATTTTAAAATATTTAAAATTATTAATACATATTTTAATATTTTTAGACTTGCAAATCAAGCCAAATAGTTCAAATTGAAAATTTATGAATTTTTGTACTTTCAAATTTGTGCACAAATGATATATAAAGCAATAAACAAAGTCATTAGGTAAAAAAAACTACAAGTACTTTAATATTTATGTTAAAATTTTAATAAATTGCACCATGTTTCTTGATTCTAATTGATAGTTATATAATTATATGTATCATTAATTAGGAATTTTTTTTCCCACAATAGTTATGGAGTGTAAAAATTTTTCGTCAATACTAACATAAAATCCCAAAATAGGCCCCATGGTTGTTGCCATTGATAGGAGCGTGCAAGAGCCGACTAAGCCGAAATTACTGAACCGAACCGAATCAGTTTCATTTTTCAGCTCGGTTGCTGAGATAGAAGTCGTCTGGTTCGGTGAAAATTTGGAGGGACATCGGTTTTTAGAAATCGGTTCGGTTTAAAGTAAGTATCGACCGAAACCGACCAAAAACCAAAAAATATATATATATAAAGAGAAACGGCACCGTTTAATTTAGTAACCCTAATGTAACCCTAAACTTAGTATATATGCATTTTAAACCTAAAAACACTAACCCTAACTTCATTTCTCTCTTCTGTGCCACCTCCCAACTCTTCTTCTCTTTCAACTTTTCTTATTCTCTTCATCTTCCATAACCCTAAAAAATCGATTTGACCCCCTGTTTCTTCCTATTTTCTTCCATTAATACTTGATCTGGATTCAAGTTCAATCTTTTTTTGTTCTATATTGTTAGATTACGGTAACCCGCGTCATATATTTATTAATCGATGGTCTCATTTCATCGATAATTCAGTGGTTTTCTTGTTTGTTTTTTGATGAACTCTTAGTGTCTTTGTGTCGATTAACTTGAGATCTCATTCTGAACAGTTTCAATCATTCATGTGAATATGGTAAAGGCTTTATTTTTTTATATATATATTCGTGTCGATTCTTGATATTAGATTAATTTTTTGGGGATATGATATACTAAAAATTATATTTTTTGTGTATTCAAATTTTTTTATTTGATTTAAAAAAGAGTTTTATGTCAACTTTTATGAGATGGATACCTTGCATGTATGTGAATATTGTTTAAAATTTTATGATTTTTAATGTATTTATAGATCTGGTTTTTATAGATATGGTTTTAAAGTTTTGTATTTTTCATTCTGGATTTGTAGATCTGGTTTACTTTTAGAGAATTTAATACAAAAAAGTTGATGTTTCTCATTTTGTTTACACAAGTTTTAAATATTTTTCAAGGAAATTTTTTTGTCTCAAGAGAAATGTTTGATTTTTTATTGATCTACTATCCTGTGTATTTTATGTAATGATGTTATATAATTGCTAGTTTTAGCCAATGCTTAAATTCTGGGTGGAAGCTAAATGCTTCATATATTCAAAACTTATGAATTTGTGATTTTGTTGGTTATCTATTCTGTGATCTCAATCTGTTAAATTAAATAAGGGTGGAAGCAATCAGAATTGCCATTGTCTATCATTGTGATTCACTGTAAATCTGTTATCATATTCTCATAGAGGCTACTGCATAAAAAAAATACAAACATAAAGGTATATTTTTGGTATATTTATGGTTATTGTAATTGGTATATTTTTTCGATAATTTGCTGGGTTCAACTAAAACAATCTGCATGGGCTCTTAATTTTTTTTTGTATAGATGGAAAGTGACAGTGGCAGTATTCCTGCCACTGGTGTCTCTGAAACTAACTCATTAAGCAGTTTAGGGTGGAAGCTAGTTCACAGCCAATCCCAGAAACATAAACTGTTCCAGAGACACAGATTGCCATTGCCTCTGCTAATCCTGAGAAGCAGCCTGAGCCTGCTAAAAAAAAAGTGGTAGAATCCAGAGCAAGGTGTTGGGACCATTTTGAAAAAATAAAGGATGAAGCAGGGGGACCGACTGCCAAATGAAAATACTGTGGTAAAACTTTATGTGCTAATTCAAAAAAAATGGCACTTATAGTCTGAAAAACCATATTTTAAACTGCAAAAAAATGCCACATAGTATAAAGAGTAGGCATTCTTTATTAATACTATTACCTGCATATGATGTTTCTCAATCACAAGTAGGAGTAATAGGCATATGGAATTTTGACTAAGAAGCCATTCGCAAAGCACTTGCACATATGTTGATTGTTGATGAATTGCCTTTCAAATTTGTTGAAGGTGGTGGCTTTAAAAAATTTATGGTAACTTGTTGCCCTAGGTTCAAAATTCCATCTAAATGGACTTTTTCTAGGGACTGTTACTCAATATTTCTTGATGAAAGGGTGAAGCTTAAAGAATTTATATAGAATCAGTCTCAGAGAATCAGCATTACAACTGATTCTTGGACTTCTATTCAAAGGATAAACTATATATGTGTGACTGCACACTTTATTGATAATGAATGGAAGCTTCAAAAAAGAATTCTGAATTTTATGCATGTTTCTTCTTATAGGGGATAATACAAAGCATCTGACCTTAAAAATTGTTTGCTTGAATGGGGCCTAAAATCTATTTTTTCTATAACTCTAGACAATGCTTCTTCGAATGATAATGCTATAAATTATTTAAAAAATAAGCTTATGTCTTGGGGAAATTCCTCTACTATTAGATTAAAATTTTTACATATGAGGTGTATAACACATATATTGAATCTTATTGTCACTGATGGCTTGAAAGAAGCTTCTAAGTCTATTAAAAAGATTAGGGAAGCTATGAGGTACATCAAAAATTCACCTCTCAGACTTAGAAAATTTAAAGAAACCTCTGATTTTGTTGGTATTTCCTGTCAGTCTAGTCTCTCTCTTGATGTTCCAATAAGGTGGAACTCAACTTATCTGATGCTTAGAACTGCTTGTTTGTATAAGAAAGCTTTTGATAAGTACGAGGAGCAAGAGAGTTCCTTCAGGTCAGATTTAAAGGATGATGTCCCAGACTATTGTGATTGGTAAAATGCCAATAAACTTGTTGACATATTGAAGTTATTTTATGATATGACATTGAGAATATCTGGTTCTCTATATGTCACTGCTAATTCCCTTTTTCTAAAATTTCTGACTTGCACTTGACGTTGAATGAGTGGCAATCTTTATCAAATCCCTCTATTATTTCTATGGGGCTATCTATGAAATCTAAATTTGAAAAATACTGGGGTGATCCTCAAAAAATGAATACTTTGATCTTTCTTGCCAATATATTTGATCCTCGGGAGAAGCTTGAGTATATGGAATTCTCACTCAAGTAAATGTATGATGATGACACTGGATTAAATGTCTATATCATTATGAAATCTAATATGTATGCCTTGTTTGATGAGTATGTCCTCTTGTATTCCAATGTTTATGGTGGAAGCAATTCTGAGCAAATTATTTATGCTGACCCATCTAATCTGAACATGCCTGTGAAATCTACGTCTCTTTTAAAAGAAAAATTTAAAATGCACAAAATAGAAGCTGGTAGAAGCCTTGCCAATAAAAATCAGAATTAGATATATATCTATCTGAGGATATTGTTGAGGAAGATGATTCCTTTGATGTCCTACGATGGTGGAAAGTGAATTCAGAAAGGTTTCCAATTTTTTCTAGAATAGCACGTGATGTACTTGCTGTCCTTATTTCAACTGTGGCATTTGAAAGTTCTTTTGATTAGTGTATATTTTGTTATATTTTAGGTAGAAAATTCATGTTAATTTTACATTTAATTATATTAATTTGTGTTTAGATAGGATATTTATATTTATTTCATGTTTGTAGGTCATTAATTAAGTTTGGATGCAGGTTAGTCAAAGATTTGGAGCATTAGAAGTCAATTTTTGAAGCTATCATGAACACAGGCAAGGACACGACCATGTGCCTGCCCGTGTAGTGTTCTAGACCAAAAGAGCCTATATGACACGGTAAAATACATGGCTGTGTGCTAGGCCGTGTAGTCTGCTGGAAGATTTGATTACTCTGAATATAGGTCGGGACACGCTCATGTTCCAGGCTATGTAATGCGCTGCCAAATTCACATACTAAAGACATGACTCGAGACATAGCCGTGTAGGTACCCGGATACTGCATAGAAGAAAGACACGAGCGTGTATGAATTAGACATGGCCATGTATGCGGAAGAGTCAGGATTAAATTGACTTTTTTAGACTCTAATCTGAGGGGAGTTTAAGGGAAACTATAAGAGGAATAAGAGAACACACTAGAGGGGATTTTTCGACAGAAAAAGGAGGACCTTTAGGGCATTATCGAGGATCAAGATTGAAGATTGAAGATTGAAGATTTGAGATATCAAGAGATTGAATTTCTTTTCTTCTTCTTAATTCTTGTAATTAGTAATGGATTTCTTTTACTTGTCTTTAGAGTTTAGTTTTATTATATCAGGCTAGATTTTTATTTATTACGGGATTAAGGATCCGAACATGAATTAGTTAATTTTTCTTTCTAATAAATCTTTTATTCATACAAAATTATGTTTATTGAGTTTAATGTTTATTTGTGTTTGGCCAACATTAACATGATTTAAATTGAAATTATGCATTGAGAGATGATAGTTTTGATGGAACTATAAACATAAATGAAATTGGTTTAGTACTAGAGATAGATTGAATTGATTTAATTCCTTAAGAGTTGAGCTTAACTTTGTGATTTAATTAGTTAGGATTTGTGATTACAATGAGAATTGGGTTGCATGATCTTGATTAAAGATTATAAAGTAGGTTAATTAGCCTTGAGAAAGGTGATTACGATATTAGATAACTCAGGATTTGCATGAATAATTGAATTAAGGGAAGGAAATTAGTTAATGAGTGTGAGGTGAATTAATTTCCTAATGGTTATTTAAGATTTGGTTAATTGATTTCAAAATTAGGGTTCATATTTTCATTTTAGTTTTAGTTAGTTATAATTGAATTAATCATCACATTTGGAAGCTTTAAATAATTAGAGATAGATTAATAGGTAGATAGATTGAAATCTCTGTAGGAACGATATCTTGATTACTATTTGTCGATTCTGTATACTTACAGAGTTTTTACTAAATAAGTTTTTAGTGCTGTTGCCGGGGATTACAATCTAACACTATAGTTGATTGTATTTCTTTTGGATTAAAGCAATTGTTTTATTTTTTTTATTTAATCTTATTTTGATTGTAGGTGTATGCATAATACCTAACGATCAGGAAAAGAGAAGCTTACATACGTGCCAGAACTTACTAAGTTTGAGAAATCAAATAGGAAATAGACAAAGGATAAATCAAAGGAGAAAACATGAAAGATTGAGCCAATCAAGATGGCTGATGATGGGAATAATAACAACAATAATAATAGGGTGGTTAATGCTCAGGCTGACAATAGGGTCCTTTTGGACATATTTATATAAGGATTGGGTGGTACTCAACGTAGCATTGCTAGACCATCTATCAATTATAATGACTTTGAGATCAAGCCATCCTTGATTCAAATGATCCAGAATACGGTTCAGTTCTTTGGCATGACTAATGAGGATTCCAATGACCATATTATTGAATTTTTGGAGATTTACGACATCATTAAGATGAATAATGTGACTGAAGATGCATTGAGGCTACGCTTGTTTCCTTTTTCACTAAAGGACAAGGTAAAAATTTGGTTAAAGACTCAACCGGCTGGTTCGTTCACGACATGGGATGATTTAGCAAAGGTTTTCCTTGCTAAATATTTTCTACCTTCTAAGACAACCAAGATTGTAAAGGAGATTACCTCATTTCAGCAATTTGAACATGAGTCAATGAGCGAGGTGTGGAAGAGGTTTACTATTTCGTAGAAGATTTGTCCACACCATGGATTACCTAAAGATGTGCTTATTCGTACTTTCTACAATGGAGTTACACCAACCACTTGTGATTCCATTGATTGTAAAGCTGAGTGTTCATTGATGAGAAAGATGGTAGATGAGGCAATATCAATCCTAGAGACTATGGCATTTGATAGTTGTTTGTGGCCGGTGGAATGAGAAATTGCACCTAAGGCTGCAGGCAAGATCGAGGTGGATGGTATGACAGCCCTTCAAGCTTAAATTTCTGCACTTTCTAAGCAACTTGGAAACCTTTTACACAAAGCTAATACAACCCCTACAAATTTCCAAGGTGAGCAATGTCATATGATGGGCAATATGGGTGATGAATTTGTTTCTTATAATACAGGAAATTTTGGAGATAATAGTGTGGAGCAAGCTAACTATGTGGGCAACCAATTCCAAGGGAGGCGAGCTAATAATCCCTACTTCAATAAATATAATCCGGGATGGCGAAACCATCCAAATTTTTTATGGACTAACAACAACAATATGGCTGCACCAAATAATATGGCAAAGGCTCAAGGTCCTCCAGGTTTTCAACAACCACAACAAGATAGGATGGCATTTGTGGAGAACAAATTAGACAAATTTTTGGATGCCATCACTACCAAAATATCAGGCCAAGATGAAAATAAAAAAAGGATGGAGGCAAAGTTTAATCAGATTGCAAAGAATCACTCGTCTTCAATTCACAACATCAAAGTTCAGTTGGGACAGCTAGCTAATGTCGTGGCCATACGAGGATAAGGAAATCTTCCTAGCAATACCGAGACAAATCCAAGAAATGTCAAGGCTATCACTTTACGTAGTAGTAAGGAGCTAAAATCAAAGAAAGAGGTAGAAAATGAGGCCACAACTGAAAGAGCTAATGAAGAAAAAGATCCAAATAAAAAGGAAGATGAGGTAACTATGGGTAAAGGTGTATAGAAAAATGAAGCAAAGGTGCAAAGTTCATCCCCACCATTAGCACCTAAAATTCATTTCCCCCCTAACCTGAAGAAATAAAAAATGGCGAGCAATTTTCCAAATTCTTGGAAATTTTTAAGAAACTTCAGATTAACATTCCATTGGCAGAGGCATTAGTGCAAATGCCCAAGTATACTAAGTTCTTAAAGGAGATCATCACAAATAAGTATACATGGGACAACAACGAAATAGTGCCATTGGGAGAGACATGTAGCTCAATCATCTCAAGAAAAATTCCTACCAAATTGAAGGATCCTGGGAGTTTCATAATTCCATGCATTGTTAGGACTAATAAGTTTCCACGTTGTTTATGTGACTTAGGTGCTAGCATTAATTTGATGCCTTTGTCTATTTTTAGGAAACTTATATTAGGAGACGTCAAGGTAACCAACATGACATTGTAATTGGCGGATCATTCAATCAAGAGGCCATATGGAGTGGTTGAGGACGTTCTAGTCAAATTGGATAGGTTTATCTTTCATGTTGATTTTATTATTTTAGATTTTAGGAGGATAGGTAATGTCCATTGATATTAGGTAGACCATTCCTTAATACTTGGAGGACCTTAATTGATGTGCATGAGGGTAAGCTCACTCTAAGGGTAGGGGATGAGAGTGTTGAATTTATTATGTCTAAACTCATGAAATATCCCTTAGATGATGAAGCACGTATGAAAATAGTGTCATTAGATGATTGTGTTGTGTAGAAAAATTTTTCACTTTATGCTAGTGATGATGAAGAGTGGAATGCTATTAACACTACGGATAAGGAAGAGAGCACATTCACTAAACCTGATCTCTTAGTTAGAAGTGACAACCCTACACCTCCATCCATTGAAAAAACCCCTAAGTTAGAACTCAAACCATTGCCTAATCATTTAAGATATGCATTCTTAGGTGAAAATAACATATTACCCATCATAATATCTAATAAACTGAGTGTTGATCAAGAGACAAAGGTGTGTGAGGTAGTGAGGGGGCGAGTTAGGGCATTAGAGTGGCAGATTTCTGACATAAAGGGGATTAGTCCTTCTATTGTCATGCATATGTTACATATGGAGGATGGGCATAAACCCATAGCTGAGAGGAAAATGAGGCTAAACCCAAATATGAAAGAGGTAGTAAAAAAGGAAATAGTAAAATTACTAGATGCATGAATTATATATCCTATTTCTGACAGTGAGTGGGTTAGCCTGGTGCAATGTGTACCAAATAAGAGTGGGATGACTATGGTAGAGAATGATAAAGGAGAGTTAATTTCTAAGAGAGTAGTAGATGGCTGGAGAGTGTGCATCGATTATAGGAAGTTAAATAATGCCACTAGCAATGATCATTTTTCTCTTCCTTTTATTGATCAAATATTAGAGAGAATAACAGGCCATGCCTATTATTATTTTCTTGATGGGTACTCGGGCTATAATCAGATTTTCATCTATCCCTCACATTTACATGTCCTTATGGCACATTTGTATATAAACGCATGCCTTTTGGGTTGTGTAATGCACCCGCTACTTTTCAATGTTGCATGATGGTAATATTTTTTGACTTAATTGAGAACATTATGGAGGTGTTTATAGATGATTTTTCTATTTTTGGTGGTTCTTTCGATTTATGTTTAGATAACCTTAGTGGGTTTTAAAGCGATGTGAAGAGACTCACCTTGTGCTCAATTGGGAAAAATGCCATTTTATGGTAGAAGAAGGGATAGTCTTAGATCACAAAATTTCTAGCTAGGAAATCAAAGTGGATTGAGCCAAGACAGAGATCATTGAGAAGTTTCCACCACCTACATCACTTAAGGGAGTTAGAGGTTTTCTAGGACATGCCAGTTTTTACCGACGTTTCATTAAGGATTTTTCATTAATTGCCAAACCTTTAACTAACTTATTAATTAAGGATGTGCCATTTATCTTCGATGATGCGTGTTTGAGTGCTTTTGACAGGTTAAAGAAGACATTGGTATCGGCACTAATTATTACACCTCCGGATTAGTCCTTACCTTTTGAGATAATGTGTGATGCTAGTAACTACGCCATAAGAGCTATCTTAGGGCAAAGGAAGGACAACCATCTACATGTGATTTATTATGCTAGTCGCACACTAATGAAGGCTCAACTCAACTACACTACCATAGAAAAGAAGATGCTAGCGGTAGTTTTTGCTATAGATAAATTTCATTCCTACCTCTTGGGGTCAAAAATTATCATTTACACAGACCATTCTGCCATTCGATATCTGCTTGCTAAAAAGGATACTAAACTGAGACTAATGAGATGGGTTTTATTGTTGCAGGAATTTGATCTTGAGATTAAAAATAAGAAAGGCTCTGAGAATTTAGTGGTAGACCATTTATCACGTCTAGAAAAGGAAAAGGAGAGTGCACCAAAGCCTATTGAGGATAGTTTCCTGGATGAGTTCCTTTTGGCACTACACCACATAGCAACCCCTTGGTATGCTGACATTGCCAATTATTTAGTTGGAGGGGTGCTACCGGAGGGATTATCACACCAAAAGAGGAAGAGGCTGTTGTATGAGGTGATGCAATACCTATGGTAGGACCCTTATCTCTAAAAAATCTATGGAGATGATATGATTAGAAGGTGCATTCCAGATATAGAGGTCCTAGAGGTTCTAATACATTATCATGGGTCAAGTTATGGAGGGTATTATAGAGCATCCAAAATAGGTGCTAAGGTGTTGAAGAGTGGTTTCTTTTGGCCAACACTATTTAAGGATGTAAGGGAATTTGTCCTATATCGTGATCGATGCCAACGTGTTGGAAACATGTCAAAACACCATGAATTACCTCTTACTTCTATTCTAGAGGTTGAGATCTTTGATGTATGGGGAATAAACTTTATAGGACCCTTTCCATCTTCTTTTGGGAACCAATACATACTTGTGGGCGTAAATTATGTGTCTAAATGGGTAGAAACTTTGGCAACACCCATAAATGATGCAAAGGTAGTGCTTAAGTTCTTAAAGAAGATATTCACAAGATTTGGTGTACCACGTGCAATTATTAGTGATGAGGGGTCACATTTTTATAATCGACAGTTTGAGACCTTGTTGAAAAATTATAGTGTGCATCATAAAATTGCCACACCTTATCATCCTCAAACGAGTAGACAAGTGGAGGTAACAAACCGTGAGCTTAAGAAGATTCTAGAGAAGACAGTTAGTAGTTTCAGAAAAGATTGGGCTACAAAGTTGGATGACACATTATAGGCTTATCGTACGGCATTCAAAACACCAATTGGTAATTTTGATCTGAAACCCGTGGGAGAGAGGAGGCTGTTATAACTCAATGAGTTAGATGAAATTCGCCTCCAAGCTTATGAGAATACTAAACTCTTCAAGGAAAAGACAAAGAAGTGGCATGATACACATATTATGAAGAAGGACTTCCAGGTTGGTGATTTAGTGTTGTTATTTAACTCACGTCTTCATTTATTTCTAGAAAAATTGAAGTCTAGATGGAGTGGACCGTTCAAATTGGTACAAACATTTCCTCATAGTGCCATTGAGAGGCGAGCATTTTAAAGTGAATGGGAAATGATGTAAATCATATTATGGAGGTTTGTGGGCAAAGGAGAAGGAAAGTGTTTCCTTTGATGCCAATTCTCATTCTAAGTAGCTTTGATGTGTTAGGGTAAAGCTAAGCACCTTAAATTAGCACTTATTGGGAGGCAACCCAATTTTTAATTATGTTTTTATTTAGTTAAGTAATTTTTCTAAGATAGATGCTTTTATTTTGGGTATTTTTGTTGTTGTTTTAGGTTCACCAATGAATAGAATGAAAGAGAGAGGAGAAAATCAAGAAATAGGAGCAAGAAGTGGACACACGAGCTGAGACACGCCCTATCCTAATCCATGTCCAAACATGCACTTTAGGACAGAGAAATATACGGTTGAGAATACGCCCATATGCCTGACCGTGTTGCCTTCTTTTATTTTGGACAGAGACATACACGAGCCACAACACGCCCATTTGAGAGACCATGTTCAACTATGAGAAAAAGAACAGCAAGATGCACGAGTAGGAACACGCCCGTGTGGTACCCCATATTGACATCAATTGAAATTGACAGAAGAATACACGGGCACTGACACGCCCATATTTCGAACCGTGTATGTTTAAAAAATCCCCAATTTAAGTAATACACGCCCATGTTCAACCTACACGCCTGTGTATCGCCTGATTTTATATGTGAACAGTTAGGGATTTTAAAAATTCATTATTCGTGCCTATTTAATTTTTCTCCTTCTTCCTCACACCCAATTGCTAAAATCAGAATTCTGATCATTATTCCGGTGAGACCCGGCCATTTTCCTTTGATTCTCCTACTTTCTTACAAATTTCTAACTAAATCATGTCCGCCCCTCCCGCAAAGAGAATAAAAACGTGCGCTAATAAGGAGGGACCACGAACTTCGCAACCTCTGTAAATACCTACCATCGACCCGCCACCGTAGATGGCCTCCTTTTCATCCGGTGCTGCCGCTCTTCACACCCTTCTCCAATTTTTCAATCGAAAGTTCCAAGTCAAGGTAAATTCCCTCAAAACTCTTCCAATTGAGCAAAATCGATACCCTAGTCGTTCGAATTTAGAGACAATAGGATTGTGGGGGTATATTTATAATCGATTGAACCAAGAGGGTTGGAGGGCCATGATTGATATTCGGGACCCGAGTTACACAGAGTTACTCATTGAATTCCTTGCTTCCTTCATTTTAGATAAAAAAAGGAATAGATTATGAAAAACCAGGGGTAGTTCAATTTTGGTTGGGGGCAGCAATTCTTATTATCTATTTCTGAATTTGGGATTGCCCTAGGATTATATAGAGAGCCTTTTATTGCGACGGAGTTATATTAAAACTCCTTGTCGCACGGGTCAGGTTCACGTGCTAGAGCATTTTGGAGATTACATGCACGTCCTAAGTTTCAAGATAGATATGAGCCTACTAAGTCTAAGAGCACATGTTTTACATCTCTGGTGTTGTGAGTATTGCATCGGATTATTGCTCACATGATTTATGGTCGTCGTGAGAGCTCCAAAGTTATGACGGTCCGTGATATATTTTATTTATCGTGCTTGATGTCTTGTACGACTTGTAACCTTGGCTATGGATTTATGACTTATTTTGACACTATGTCAAATAAGTCGAGAGGAGCATTATGTGGAGGGAGCTATGTCACTAGGTTGGCCAAGAACCTAGGGGTATTTGCTGATTTGACTGGATTGACTAGGAGTGGTCATATAATTGCTCTAGCCATGGATACATTCCGATCAATGCACCTCGTAGAGAAGAGAGGTGATGTATATGTGCTGATAGATGGTGCTCCGCTTGGTGAGGGGGTACCGGAGGTAGCTGAGGGTGTTGACGATCCTGTTCTTGATGCTCCTATTCTGCCTGCTCCTGTTCATCCTGATGACCCGTGGGCTCATATTGAGGCAGCACAACAGTGCCAGGAGGCGACGCAGAGATGACATGAGATTATGCTCTAACACATTCACTCTCAGTTAGACTAGCAGCAGTAGTGCATTATGTCCCTGATGATTGAGAGGGGTATACAGCCACCGCTGATGTCTCCTGCCCCTGCTGCTTATTTTTCCACCACTTCAGAGTCCAAAGAGCCCCAGACTTCTTTTGGGCCGCAGCCTGATGATGCAGACTTTGAGACCGAGATAGATGAGGCGGATTTAGATGCCGCTACTGCTGTGGATAGGGGTGTTCATGGGCATGGCCTCCGAAATGGCCGAACCGAAAACCAAACCGACCCTATTTGGTTCGGTTCGGTTTGCATTTTAAAATTTTCAAATTTTTGAACCGAACCGAACCGAAATTTGGTTCGGTTCGATTTTATATATAAAAAAGTTCTATTAACCGAGATAACCGAAATAACCAATTTTTTTATTTTTTATTTTAATTTTTCTAAATATTTGTTAAAAATATATACAAATATATACAAATTTAATATAAAAATAATCAATATTTTAAAATTTTCGGTTCGGCCGGTTCAGTTTTCTACCCAAAAATTTCAATTCAGTTCGGTTCAGTTTTGGACCCAATTCGGTTCGGTTCTGATTTTTTCAAATTCGGTTATTTCATTTCGGTCAGAAAATTGCCCAAAAACCGACCGATGAACACCCCTAGCTGTGGAGGAGGATGAGGCTGCTGATGATAATAATGAGGATGAGGTTGCATATGATTCTGATGATGCTGATGACCTTGATGACTGACTTTTATTTATTATTTTTGTTTTTATTTTTCGTACATATTATTTTATGTTTTGTTCATTTTGGATTATGTACTTATGACTATTATATAGTATTATTTGTTCTTTTTATGTTTTTTGTTCTTTTTGTTTTTGTTTCAGTTTTCATTTGTTTCAATTATTCACTCCTACAATTCTCCGGTTCAATCATACATTTCACATTCAGGGGAGTTGTAGTTCCTTTTCTCCTTTCTTTTCTTCTATTTTACACATTAGGGACAATATGTCGGTTAAGTGTGGGGGAGAGTAATTTGAAAATTTTTTAATTTTTGTTAGTTTGTTTATTTTGTGATTAGTTTATGTTTAGAATTCTATGCTTAAGTATTTGATTGTGCTTATCACTTTAATGAACTTCATTCAAATGATTTGGTTTCCTTATATAATTGATATATTCTCCAATTAATGTTTGGCTTGTGATTCTTAAACTTAGGTAATAATTTAAGGGTTAAGGGATTTTTGATATTTAATGAACTTAATGCTAATTCCTCTTAGTTATGATTGAGACTTATAGATTAATGTTTAATTTTATAGACTATGTCTTGTATAATTTGGGCAAGATGGAGCGTTACATGCACTTGCTTAATTCATTTTTAGGAAAAAATATTATTTTGCATGTAATTTTTATGAGAAGGAGCATAAAATGCACTCACTCAATTGATGCATTTATTTTGCAATAGAAAAAGGAAAATATTATATGAGATGGAGTGTAAAACGCACTAATGATAAAAGAATAATATGATAAGATTAATGGTTAGCTTATTTAGATGTTGATTTATGAAATTTTTGGTTTTAATTAAGGGGATAGCTCTTCACATGGTAATTTGTTATATCCTTTAATTTTTAAGTTATTGTTTAGGCTTTTGAGTTATAAGGTATATATTAACTGAAGAATGTGTTAAATGTACAAGCGAAAGTGGTTTTTGAGTTTTGTTCATGTTAGTGATAAGATGTTGAGTAATTTTTACTTGAGGACAAGCAAATACTTAAGTGTGGGGGAATTTGATTAGTATATATTTTGTTATATTTTAAGTAGGAAATTCGTGTTAATTTTGCATTTAATTGTATTAATTTGTGTATATTTATGCTTATTTCATGTTTGTAGGTCATTAATCAAGGTTGGATGCGGATTAGTCAAAGATTTGGAGCATTAGAAGTTAATTTTTGAAGCTATCATGAACACAGGCAAGGATACGGCCATATGCCTGCCTGTATAGTGTTCTGGACCAAAAGAGCCTATATGACACAGTGGAAGATATGGTTGTATGCTAGGCCGTGTAGTCTGTTGAAAGATTTGATTACTCTGAATACGGATCGGGACACGCCCGTGTTCCAGGTTGTGTAATGCACTGCCAAATTTACATACTAAAGACATGGCTCAAGACATAGCCGTGTAGGTGCCTGGATACTGCATAGAAGAAAGACACGGGCATGTATGAATTAAATATGGCCGTGTATGCGGAAGAGTCAGGATTAATTGACTTCTTTAGACCCTAATCTGAGGGGAGTTGAAGAGAAACTATAAGAGGAATAAGAGAACACACAGGAGGGGACTTTTTGACAGAAAAAGGAGGACCTTTAGGGCATTATCGAGGGTCAAGATTGGAGATCGAAGATTCAAGATATCAAGATATTGAATTTCTTTTCTTCTTCTTAATTCTTATAATTAGTGATGGATTTCTTTTACTTGTCTTTAGAGTTTAGTTTTATTATATTAGGCGAGGTTTTTATTCATTAGGGGATTAAGGATCCAAACATGAATTAGTTATTTTTTCTTTCCAATAAATCTTTTATTCATGCAAAATTGTGTTTATTGAGTTTAATGCTTGTTTGTGTTTGGCCAACATTAACATGATTTGAATTGAAATTATGCATTGAGAGATGATAGTTTTGATGGAACTATAAACATAAATAAAATTGGTTTAGTACTAGAGATAGATTGAATTGATTTAATTCATTAAGAGTTGAGCTTAACTTTATGATTTAATTAGATAAGGTTTGTGATTACAATGAGAATTGGGTTGCGTGATCTTGATTAAAGATTACAAAGTCGGTTAATTAGTCTTGAGAAAGTTAATTACGATATTAGATAACTCAGGATTTGCATGAATAATTGAATTAAAGGAAGGGAATTAGTTAATAAGTGTGAGGTGAATTAATTAACTAATGGTTGTTTAAGATTTGGTTAATTGATTTCAAAATTAGGGTTCATATTTTCATTTTATTTTTAGTTAGTTATAATTGAATTGATCATCACATTTGGAAGCTTTAAACAATTAGAAATAGATTAATAGGTGGATAAATTAAAATCTCTGTGGGAACGATATCTTGATTACTATTTGTCGATTCTGTATACTTGCAGAATTTTTACTAAACAACTTTTAGCACTGGTGGCCATGTTCTGGATGTTTTTAGGAGTTGTTTGACTCCAAAGATAGTACATGCATTAATATGCACATCCGATTGGCTCAAAATGGCTAATAAGCCCATCTCAGTTAAAGAGACCCTTGACGACATGGAAAAATTAGAGAGAGGTGAATATGAATTTAAATTTAGCTATTTGCTTTTTATTTATATTATTTACTGCAAATTTATTGAAGTTTAACTAATCTTGTATTCATTTGTTTACAGGTCTTCTTGACCAAATAACATTTGGCCCTTCTTACATCAATAGCACTACAGCAGCCTAACTTAATCTGATTCTGCCTTAAACAAATCCTAACTTAACACTATCAGTAAATTTTTTGTTTGATTTTTTTCATTCAATTCCATACATGTGCTTGACTGCCACTCTATTTCCATTGCCTCATTATTATTGGTGGATGCTTTCTGCTTTGCTTGATTATTGTTGGTGGATGCTTGTCCCTGTGTGATTCTTTGGTTGATTTTATGTGGCATTTGAATATGTTATGCTTATTTCTATGACCATCCTGATGTACAGACTTTTTGTTAAGGTGCCCATATTGCTATTGCAGTGCATGTCCCTCTGTGCTGCCTTGCTTGATTGTTTTATGCATTTGAATCTTATTGTGCCTATTTTTGTGACCAACATGATGTGCGGACTCTTTGTTGAGGTACCCATGTTGCTGTTGCAATGCATGTGCATAATTTTTGAGGCAATAATGAAAGCTTCCACCCTATGTATTCTGACTGTTACAATAGTGTATGCTTAAGTTTCTTTGGTGGCTTGCTTTTGCATAGCTATCAGAAATGTGGCTGCACTATTGGATTGACTGATACAAAGTAGCTTGAGCCTCATTTTAATTTTATTTCTTTGATTTTTGTCTGTCTTTTGTATTCTGTTTTCTGAGTCTCATTTTGTCCTTTCTTGTGTTCTTTTTTTTTTTTTTTGCAGGGACTTGTAATTTGGAGACTGCCTCACCAAAATTCTTTTGCCAGCTGCTTGCAATCTTGGTTTTTTTTGGGATTATACTAACATTATATATAACTTTTTTATACAGTCTGTCTCTTTTTTTTTTTTTTTGTAAACAACTGACATTTTTTTTGTATAGATAGTGTGAAGTGAAGTCCATTCATTTTCTGATATATGGACTTATTTTTTTGTAAAGTAATTTACAGGCCTTGCATTGCCTTGTATGTGGGCCAAAATATATTTCGACAATGTTATTATGTTTATGTTCTTCAGTTTTAGTGTAAAAAAATTTTACGTATGTGCAAACTTTTGTTGGGCTTTCATTTTTCTAAAGCCCAACCCTTAGTGGCCCAAACCGAATTTAAAAACTGAAATCGAACAAAAAAACTGAATTAATTTCGAAAACTGACCAATCGATTTACAGCCTCACATCGGTTCAGTTCGGCTTTCAAATACACAACTTCAAAACCGATCAATTTTATCTACCTGGCAACCAAACTGAACCAACCGATGCTCTTCCCTGGCCCTAGGCAGATAATATGGCTCAGGATCCAGCGAGGCAACACTATGCGAAAGAGCCCGAGCCCTGGAGATAAACATATTATAAGTGGAGGTAGACCAAAATTTTAATATGAATGGTACTAAAATCGTATTACATTCAATAATTTTTA
Organism: Macaranga tanarius; assembly: GCA_949673435.1. Classification (NCBI taxonomy): domain Eukaryota; kingdom Viridiplantae; phylum Streptophyta; class Magnoliopsida; order Malpighiales; family Euphorbiaceae; genus Macaranga; species Macaranga tanarius. Next base: position 2,440 of record CATIWO010758553.1, on the reverse strand, counting down.
TTCTAAATCGAATTAAAGTGAATTAGATGAATATTTTAATATGATTCTTATTTTTTTTAATAAAATTTTGATAATAAAACTAATATGATTCTTATAAAATTTTAATATGATTCTTATAAAATTTTTATAAAATATTCTTACTTTTTTTTTATTCAAAAAATATGCAGATGTATAAAATGATAATAAAACTAATTTTATTTCTATAAATATATTAAAAAAGACAGTAAAATACAAAATATATAATTATTGTTGTGTTCAATATATAATTAAATTATAATAAAATAAAATAAATTAATTGAGATTTGCATATTAAAATACCTAATATACACTAATTTAAAATAAATAGTGTACTGAAATGTATTTTTTAAAAAACTTAACATGTATACTAGTTAAAAATTGATTACGTACTTTTATTTATATATTTAGGCTCCGTTTGTTTCAAGGAAAATATTTTGTCTCTGAAAATATTTTTTTAAAAAAAATATTTTCTATAAAAATATAATATTTTTTAATGTTTGGCTACAATACTAGAAAAATAGTTTAAAAATATTTTTGGTATTTGGTTTGCAATAAAATTTTTTCTAAATTATACAATATTACATAGAAATGGTAATATTATATTTGATTTTTTTTCTTTCTATATTTTATAGATATTCAAGTCTTGGAATTTTCTCATATTTTTAAGTTATTTTCCATTGACTAGCAATTTATTTTCCTTTGACTTAATTTTTTTGGTAACCCAAATATTAGAAAATAAGGGAAAATATTTTCAAGAAAAATATTTTCTGCAAACAAACGGAGCCTTAGATAAATTTTCTTTATTTCATAATTTTCTATAAATTTAATTACATAAAATATGAATATTTAACAATGAAGGTGTTTAAATTTTTAAAATAATGTTTAGATCTTATTGTACTTAATTGTTTCAAAAGATCTGAATCATACTAAATTGTTTCCAAAAATAGGATGATAAGATGTAAAGATTTTTAATTTTGTCATAGTATAAATTTTTTTGAAAAAATCTTTTTAAGTTTGATACAAATTCAATTTTTTTTTTTTAGAATTTTCAAACTCGTGCTCCCTAAATTCTATAAACTAAGAAAATAGAGAATTTTCTAAATGTCTACTCTAATTTGATGACACTTGGAAATGCTTGGAAAAAAATGGAACGAGATAGAAGATGCAAAACAAAAACTTTTCTGATTGCTTTTAATTGCGGCCCCTCGTCTACATTCATCATTTCCCTTCGACCATTTCCGACTAAATATCTTCAAAATACAACAAATTTCATTTTAAAATAGTATAACTATAATATTTTTTTGAACCTATCATTTCTAGCTCTAAAAAGTACATTCAATGTATATTTTTAATTTTTTAATTTATATTTCTTTATTAATTTTATATTATTTCAAAAAAATGTATATTTATATTTCTGTTTCATTGTTTGATAACTTAACAAAAAATAATTAACCATTTTAATATTGTATATTATTTGACAAATTTACTTTTTATATATTAGTTGAAAAATGTACACTATTTTTAACACAATTTTTATTGAAAAATAGAAATTAAATCAAAATTTCATTTAAAAAGATTTAAAATTGTGAAATCTTGCTTTGCATATTTCATGCACATAAAAATGAAGTGATAAGTACAGTGGGATTGGCCCACTTCTTTTACTCAATATCTATTCATTGTTTTTTTCCCACTATTATTAAAAGTTGGAAATTTGATCCCGGGTGGGATAGGCGAATAACCGTACTCATTGTTTTTTTTTTCTTTTGAATAAATAACCGTACTCATTGTTGTTTACTTAAAAACGCATATTTTGTTCCTTGTAATTTAAATTTATCATATTGATAACTTATATAATAAAATCAGCATATTACAACTTTATATTTTTATTTATCGATACATTCGGCTCTTATTAAATAAGTGGAAATAACAGTACTTAAAAAATTATTCAATTTGGTCCTTGTAATTTTAAAATATTTTTTTAATGCTTATAATTTTTATCATTAACAAATAAATTCAAACATTTGCTAAAATAATCTAATTAAATTTATTAAAATATTTAAAATTATATATATTTTAAATTTTTATCTAATTAAAATGTAGGTCATTTATTCCTAATAAGTTTATATATATATATATATATATATATATATATATATATGTGTGTGTGTGTGTGTGTGTAATTAAATATATAAAATTAAAAATATAAATGAAAATTAGTATATGAAAAAATTGTTAACTAAAATGTATCAACTATATAATAAATGAGATATAATAAATCATATTCATCCATATAAATCTTATCATATTTATATAAATATATTTATAATTGTTGTTCAATAAGTATTTTATATAATTTATAATTGTAAATTTGTAATTGTATATCTATTTTTAAAAATTTTAAAATAAATTAAGAATGTTAGAT
>CATIWO010758222.1:0-14024 GCA_949673435.1 Macaranga tanarius | reverse complement strand
TTGTTGACTTAAGTGAATATCCATGCAATCATAAATCTTACGCCACAGTTCGATCCACCCATCACATGAGTATCCACGTGTCTATTCTAATATCTCATATCAAGTAGTATGAGACTCACTACCTCCCACTATCGATATCATATACCGATCAAGGAAAATAGACAGAGGTGATAGTCTAAGGATTAATACTACCAAGTATTAATCCAATGACCACGAACTTTTATAGTACATGTACTAAATAAGTTTGTCACTCATATTATCAACTCTTAATAATAAACTTATCTAACATTGTACTAAGGGTAAATATTTAAATAAACAAACGCTTTAATCCAAATGAATATTTCATTGCCATGGGGATAAATATACAATGTCTATATACATGAATGGCCATAGGGCACATCTACACTAACACTACATACAATAATGGAACTAGGGCACATCTATAGTAACAGTTAAACCTTAGACATAAAAGAACAATTATTCCCATTTGACCGACATACGTATACCACATCTCTTCAATATAGAGGTACCAAAGCTCTCAAATCTAAATTAATTCCTTTATAACATATAGAGGCTATAACCACAAGATTCTATTCTTCTTTTAGTGCTCCTAATTAGTTGAGACACATAACAACATAACATGCGAGGATGAACATTTTACTTACGCTAAAATGAGCAATTTTACAAGAAAAATTGAAGCTTTATTTATATATATTGCATGCCATTAAAAGATCCCAAAGATTATGCAAATTGATAATTATAACTTTTAGTACACACTTATAATGTTTCTCTAACTACTCATAAAATCATTTTCACCTCAACCATTGAATTCCTGAAACTCAAAAACATTTAAAAATAAAATCTTTACTCACAATAATACATGTCAATTCTATACTAGAAGAGTATAAATATAATCAACAAGCAATTTAGTACACATTTACAAATCTCATATCCTAATACTTTATTTAATGTTTTCATTTATTTCAACAATAGGGATAGCATCTCGCAATAATTCATTCTCATTGTTTGGTATCATTTTACTTGTCGATAGACACTTAGCCAATCAACTTTTCAACATTTCATATGGTCGATGGTCATAAAACTAATTGATATATCAATATTTACTTCCAAACACAACCTCAGTTATATCCAATATCATCACACAAGGATAATGAACAAGTAGAATTCACGCATTTCTTTTATTATCAATGTGAGTCTATATCATTCATATTATCTAATAAGTACTTACCAAAATACTTTTCACCTCAACATTCAAATGCTATCGAAAAATCTTGCTCATTGACGACATGGGCGCATTTAGTATACTAATCAATCCAAATGATATAATTATAATTTCATACCATCCATTTCCAGTTTTGCATACTATATTTGAAAATAAAATGTTTTATCATTCAAAATTGCCAATATCTCAGTTCCAAATCTATCTTCAAAAACACTACTGCATCTCTCAATTAATCAAGCAACCTTTCATTTCTCAATTATGAATAATTATTCTTCATTAAGATACTGTTCGATTTCCTGTAATTATTACCTAACCTCATACTACTATCCTTTTCTCTTATAAACTAAATTAATGCCCCTCATGATGAATTATTTCTTCTAACAATCTACTTTTAAAATTCTTTAAATTCCATTGATGTGTACAAAGTAATCACTATGGATATAACCATCGGAATAATTCCATTTCAAATCTAATCTTCGGTGCAAAAGTAATTCCGATATTTCATATAGAATACATTAGGAAATTCTCTGATTATAAGTACATCCATTACCTTTGAACTAATTGTTATCAATTCCTCAGTATCAGGTTTTATAGTTGAAATCAAATAAATATGCACAGTTTCATTTACCTACCATCAACACATAATCTTATATCATCATCTTTCTTTGTTAAGCTAAAATAATAGCCCCATAGTGAATGACTCACCTTACTAATTTTTTTACCTCTTTAACTTTCTTGACATTATTCTGTATAGTGACATCAATTTTATAAGCCACCCTTAAAGTAATCTAAATTCAAAATCTATTTTTAAGAATAATCTCAATAATTCTCTTTAGATATAAATTAGAAATTTCTTCTGTTACGAATTCACCTATTACTCTTGAATCAACTTCCATTGAATCAAAATATCATCTAAATAACTTCTTACTCATCTTCAATCATAGATTATATAATTACAGCTGAAATCTAACTAACATGAATAATCTCTCTTTTAATCACTGTATCTATCTTTCTTTATCTCTAAATATCCATGCCCACTTTCTTTACATACCAATCTACAATGATACTATAGTTTCATACCAAATCAATTCCTGAAATAATTCTATGCTTCTTCCTAATTCAATGATGTTGCAGTTTGCATATTAGTTATATTATTTTACTATCTTGAAATAAAATCTCATCACCAAATTTACTATCACAACATTCCAGCAAGCATTAAAATACATATAACATGTCCTTAATAATGCAAATGTGCCCTTTATACGTAATGCATACTCATCCAAATGATCATTAAGTCCAATTTGCGTTACAATACCAATTCTTTTTTCCTTACTATCTTAGCATCCACTTAGTTTACTACTAATTTGGAATATTTCCTTTTTTGTACCGCTTTATTTAATTAACTAAGATCTTTCAACAGTTTTCATCAATGATCAATTTCTAAAGAAATGCCCCCGCTTACTACAGTAGTAGCAGACATCAAGTCTAAGGCCCTAAAATTTTTCCAGATGGATTTTATCACAACTATTATATATTGAAGCTGATGCACTGCTCATAAATTTATTAGTGCCTTTTTGACTTTCAGGCCTTCTATATTCTCTGTTATATATTTTTCCCATATTTCACAATTTCATATGTATATAGCCATTTAGTGAGACTATTTGCCCGACTCAATCTTCACTCAACATATGTTCTCATACATTATCGTTTCCTCACTTGTTTCACCTTCTTGTGAAACACAACACATTATAATATAATACAACTCAATGCCAATACATCACAATAATTCATTAAAATAGTATTCCATCAGCAATCACTAGTTCATTATCACATTCATAATGCGTACATTAATCTCACATGGTATTTAATTAGTATTCCACTTGTATCATACCCATACCATCATCAACATTTCATATCACAACCTATAGATCATAACTCATCCATTGCACACAAGGCTTTATTATAAGAACCTAACGATAAAAGCTCAATTTACGAGGAATCTACCAAAACTTTGGCAGAACCTCCCCTAAAATATAGACATCTCCCTACTAAAGTAGGGCCAATCCTGCAATAAAATAATTGCACTTCTATAAACAATCTCAATTAGGGCTCAGTTATCCACCACACTATAATTACATCTAACTGAGCATTACCAATATACTATTATTGGTAATGCATGAGTATTGCCAAGATCACAATGCATTCACATTAATCTTCACATCAATATAATATGTCATTAATAATTCTAAAGGGCACAACTCATTTAATCCATATTTTTATTTCATATCATATCACATAACTTGCTCAAATAATGACACTGTATAACTAATTCTCCTTTCATCAGTACTTATTAATTCAATCTAGAATTCTTTCCGTACTTTATAACCATTTCTCTTCTATGGTGAAATCACTAATACCTATGAAAATCTTTGCACCTTACTCTTTTATCTTTTCATAATTCTTCATCAACAATGCTATCCACTTGCTCTTGGCTCATTATTCTCATCATTTAATCAAATCTCAAAATACAATTGTATTCAACTTATAGAGACTTATAAATGAAAAATTATTCAAGCTCATATAATGCATACATATGTATTGTCTATAAATTAACTCTAGCGACTCATTTGGCCAATGGGTTGAGCTTAGTGTCCTTCCATCCTGACATATGCTACGCATATCAACTATATCTCATCTATAACTTATGCATGATATGTCATGAATGAATCATGGTTCAAGTCCCGAGGAAATCTAATCCCCACTCTGACACCATTTAATGTAGCACCCTTACAGTGCCACATACTCATGTCCACAATTTAAATCATATAAGTGGCAATACAAAATTTTTTGTAAAAGATAAGCGTGTATATATATATATATATATATATAACTCTTGTTCAATACATTGAAAATACTTAACACATATTTTACATACTATTAAAATATACACATGGACTCAATTTTCAAAATATTTGAATGTCATGATGATGAGGATGAATATGACTGCACTAAGCTTTCCTCGGACCCACCTGAGCTCTCTATAGGGGCACACCTCAACTCTAGCTAACTATGCCTTGAAAACCACAATTGCAAAGGAAGGAGCTTGCAACTCAATAAGAAATTATTAATAGAATCATATATATAACACTTATCAAGAACTAATTAAGGAGATACATAAAATTTAATACACACCAAGTGTTTAATAATCCAATATTTACACATTAAGAGCCAATACTATGAATTAAACCCAATTTAGATCCAAAATAAAGTCAAAAACAACATCAGGCTGTGCAAGAAGACTGATGCTCGCTAGACCACTGGCGACCACTAGTAGTCACCTGGTTCAGGGGGCTGACTGGCAATCGCCAGTAGCTAGTTTCAGCCACTGTACTAAATTAGACCAAAAATGTCCACTAATTCCACCTAATAATCCAAATCATAATATATATCCACTAATCCACAACCATTCCCATTCACATCATCTATAATACATTATTTAACTATCATTACACAACCAAAATCGTAATTCTCACATTCAATCCATATTCAATATATATATATATAAACATAATGCAACAATGCATGTTTATATAAGTTAGTATCCTGCTAGAGTTCTCAACACACGTTCACACATTTCACATAAAGCTCACTTTTTCTTTTTTATATTTTTTATTTATAAGTGCCATTCCTAAGACTCTCTGCCTAGATCAGTCTCAGATCTCACACGTTTATATATTTCACACAAATGACCACATCTGAGACTCTCTGCCCAGCTCAATCTCAAATTCATTTTCAGTAAAGGCTCTCTGCCTAGCTCAGTCTCCACACTCACACATTTTCCTCACATTAATCAATATGCATATGTATTTATCATTGTCACAATAATATATATATATAACTATACCACCTCAAGTGGCTTGCATTATTCATAATTCTATACCACCTCAAGTGGCTTGCATTATTCACAATTCCATACCATCATGTGGCTTGAACAACATATGTGCCAATGTTCACAACACATTCAATATTCTCATCAAAAATCTATACATAAATAAATCATTCTTGCCATAGCAAATGTCATACACCAACCAACATAATTAAACAATTATAGTTACATGGAATTGAAAGTTTTGCTAAAATTGACTCCATAAATTTGGAAGAAAATTAGCAGTAAATCGGTGCACAGGGGATTCTCCAAGGGAGAATTATTACAGGGTCGATTCTCCAAGGGAGAAGTCAGCCTGCAAGGCAATCAAGTCTGCCTACTTGATTCAGCTAACACGCACATACAGAGTATATGCACACAAGGTGTTTGATAAAATGTACAACACAATAGTAATAATTCTAGGCAACATAAAATTTATAGGAATCACTCCCAACCTGTTATTTAATCTCACAATAACAAGGAAATACACAAGACTCCTTATACAGATTATCCCAAGGCATCACATGCCTATATATATACACAACCTACAAAGGAGCAGTTTCCATAAGGCAGTTTTCTTTTCTGCCATGCATATCCTATCATCTAGGCTGTTGACACCCCCAACTGCCAATAGGGATCAAGACTACAATCCTACAGAGTATATAAACCAATTTTTGCTATGTAGGCAGTCTGCCACTAAGGCACATTTGAATTCCTTACAAATCAGGATGCAGCCATGTAACTGCTTGTAACCACCAGCCTGTGTCCAATCCGAGTTTGCCAGCCTCAAACTGACTTTGTTTGGATGTCAATCCTTTTTCCCACATTTTAGACTGCTTGGCCAACTACCAATAACAGTCATCATCCTTGTGCCACACTCCCACTTAGCTAGCACAAGTCTTGAGCTTGATAGCCTGCATGCTGCCATAAAATCCTCAGCACATTGCTTGTATATTTTGGCCTGACCCATGTCAAGGAGTAATGCCCAAATCCTCGACCAAGTCCTTGCCAGCTTTTAGGGGTCTTACAAACCACCACACCAGTTGAACTCGACATCCTCGTCGAGCTGAGGTAGGCCTCAATCTTTTCAAACTGCCAAAAAGTAGTGTCTCTCTCCCATGTAGCATCAGCTTCAGGTTTGCCCTTCCACTGAACTAGGAACTCTGTCCTTCTATTTTTCTTGCTCTGCCCAAATGTTCTATGATTCAAAATCCTCTCCACATCTTCACTGAATTACTTCCTTATAACCAGAGGGGCATGCTTTGACTTAACCCTTGCGAGATCACTGTTATCCTCATAGAATCTGCGTAGAAAACTGACATGGAAGGTTGGATGCACCTTAAACCATTCAGGCAGCTTCAATCTGTAGGCCACATTTCCCACTTTGCTCACAACTTCAAAAGGGCCATCATACTTGGGAATCAATCCCCTGTGTACCGATTTACTTCTAATTTTCTTCCAAATTTGTGGAGTCAACTTTAGCAAAACTTTGACTTCAATATATGTAAGTATTATATTAAACATTACTTACCAAAAAGCTTCAACTCCTTCTTATGGAAAAACTCCCCTTATTAAGTAGGGTCTCCTCTACCTTTTCTAACTCCTACACACATTTATACATCAAATTCAACAACCAAACATAGCAATTCAACCTAAACTCATAAAGTGCTACTAAATGCCTAAAAGTTCAATATAGCCTAAAGATGCACACATAAGTACAATAACCCTCAAATTCTACTGAAGCTAGGGTTATAAATTTACTACCAATTCCAAATGGAATTACTTAATTCAGAAAACTGTGGAATTAATTATGAATTTTTATTGCAAATCGGGCAAAACAGAGCTGACAGTAAGAGCAAGAAAATGTCGAGCCATGGTAGACAACCTTAACAGTAAAATTAACTCAAGATCAAAATGCAAAAGTTATAGAGGACTCCTTAAAGTTTCCATAGCATCAAACCTTTCTCAATTTAGAGTTCTAAAATGCTAGATATCACCATATAACCAATACATTAGAAAATTCATAAACCAACCTATATACTACTGCTGTCATGTTTGATATATGAAGTTCATGATGCTCCTAAAAATTATAGACACCTCCAATAATCACTTATTTCATACAGACTCTACATATATAAGTCCACTTTCATTCTCAACTAAAATCATACCATTAGCACATGTAGAGAATTAATTATGAATTTTTGAATCCATTCGGGTAGAATAAGGCATTAGCATGTGCAATAAAATATCTGGCCTTGTTCGACCCTCTTAAAAGCATATTCAGTTTAAGTACAAGACATAAAAAATTTATAGGACTCTCTGAAGTTTCCAGAGAATCTAACCTTGCTCAAATTAGAGCTCTATAACTCAAGTTATGGCCAAAACAAAAGGATTAAAAACAGAGGAGACAGAACCCGAATTTCCCCAAAATGACAACTCAATTAAAATCAATCAAAAACACAAATAACACTTACTAACTAATGCTTCAATGAATAAAGACCTTCTAATACCTCCCAAAGCTATTAGTTGCTAGATTGAAAAAGATTAAAACTCTCTAAAATCCTCCAAGAAACACTCTTCTTCTCTTCTCCCAATTTTCTAAAATTCTCTACACCAATATACATCTATATACACATATACACCTCATCTAATCAAAAGCCACCAAATGTCCACCCAAAAGTCTCCTTCAATAAATGCTTATTTATCCATTAATTAACCATAATAATAATAAACATAATAAATCTAGATATTATGGATATATATTACCATAATACCTCTTTAACTTCTCAATCAATTGGGAATAATACTTACTAACCCACAACTTTCTAATATGACATTCCACTCCCCATCTTACCTTACAATTTAGTCCCTCTCTACAACTCATGTACAATCTCAAACTTAAATGATGTTTACTAACTATTATGCATAAAAGATAATACATACATCATAAATATTTATGCTAAAGAGCGGGTGTTACAATTTGACATGTCAAAGATGAACCACTCTAACGATTTGAGTGGTAAAGGGTAAACCAACCCATCACCCCAAAGACGTATTGACATTATGATATGACTTGACAATTTGTACTACCTACTGATCTGGTGATCCATACTACTTGCAAAGCCAGTATACTAAACCAGTCATGTATGACTAAGCAGGCAGACAAAGTACATAGATATGATGAATGTAGAGCATATTGTCTAGAGTACCACACATGCTAATTGAGCTACAAATGTCCAAAGAGCAGGGTCACGTGAATGATACAAACTCTAGCCAAAGAAAGAGCTCTATATGGCAACTAAAGGTATTCATATGAAACCTTAGAAAACCAATATATATATAATGGCATGAGAGGTAAACCTTAAGTGAACTCAACAACTATTTCATCTTCTTTTTTCTTTCTTTGGTACTCTATCCTAACTTGATTATTGGGGTTCGTATGCTGGGACCCTGCCCAATGTTCCTACTCGCTAGTTTACTTATCTTGTAGAGTCCATACCCAGCTAAAGGGACTAACTGTTAGCAGTGGTGCAGTAAGAACGGCCACATAGTGCCACTGAAGAGAGAAGGGTGAAGATAAGTGCCATGACACTTGCAATCATTCTCATTAGAGGTCGAACATAGATGAAAAATCCATATAGGAAACACCGACAAGAATCATCCCAGCCAAACCAATGAGACCACCATCTATACAAGGATTTGATAGTATCTTTTCACAAAGTCATGAGTAATCCAACATATAATTTTTGATGTTATAACAAGCTTAGATCTGAAAAAATATGGAAGAAAGTCCATGATAACTCAGTGCATATTGGCAAACGTGCCACAATGATGACACATAACTCAAATAAATAATACAAAAGGTTACAGATAGAGAAATGATGCGTATGACCCTCATCGTTAGAGAAGTGAGGAGTATAACCCTTATTGTTGAAAAGTGAGGCAAATAAGTCATAGAGATAGTGCTCATCTAGGCTTTCAAAAAAATGGAGTTTACATAAACCAAGCACATTAAAAGCAACATAATGATAGATCCAACATTTGAATATCACAAAAGACTTATCATTGCTGATGGAAGGTTTATGGCATTCCAAACCTTTTTTTAGATGTGGGTCAATCTTGATGATATGTTTAGTTTTTTGGAGGCATAAATTAACACAATAGAGATACATCTTGAGTTGCTCAACTCATCCAAGAGAGGGTCAATACATTCAGATGGTTAGGGATGTAGGGGCAAATCAACTTATTTAGCCGCAAGGAATAAGTAGACTATTCAACTCACCCAAAAGGTGAACCTATTTGTTCAACCTAGCAATAGATGAATCAATAAATGATGATAGTCTTATAACTAATATGAACTAAGAGATACTAACTCTAACAAATCAAAGGCAAATATATTTAGCTACTTTGACCAAACCAGGTATAAGGTAATCAATTTCCTCCTTGATCCTTTTTGAAGAATGAGAATAGTTCTATGACTTAATTCCTATTAATGCTTCATACTGCCTTTAGCATGAATTAATTTTACAAATCCCCCTTTGGCGCTTTATACCACCTTTAGGGATGAACTAACTTTATAAATTCTCCTCGACGTGTCACACTGCCTATAGGTATGAACCAACATCATAATTTCTTCTTGGAGCTTCAGACCGCCTATTGAGACAAACTGAATTGAGCTAGAAATAGACTAATTCCTAAAAATACGTATACCCATAAGGAATATCGATAATAAATTTGACCCCATAGTACCTAGATCCATGAATAGGTAGATTGTGCATGCTTAAATACATACGTTGAACATAAATGATCAATGACTGTAAGGGGAACTATGACAGTAGGGCCCAAACTAATATTCTAAGCCCAAAGCTAGTACCGACCTAAATGAGTCAGTTTAGCCCATATAGACAAACCAATATGACAAACCGACCAGATGAATTGACATAATGAATTGACTTAGTGATTCGACAAGTCAAGGATAAATCCATCCTATTGATTTGACAAGTTAAGGATAAATCCATTCTAATGATCCGACATGTCAAAGATAAAATGGCCTAATAATTGGATTGGTCAAGGATGACCCAACCTATCACCCCAAGGACAAATTAACATTATGATTTGACTCGACAATCCGTACTGCCTCTTGATCTGGCAATCTGTACTGCCTGCAATCCTGGCATATTGAACAAGTCATGCGTGACCAAGTAGGTAGAGAAAGTACATAATCATGATGAATGCAGAGCATATTGTTTAGAGTACCACACATGTTGACTAAGCTACAAATGTCCAAAGAGTAGGGTCATGTGAATAATACAAACCCTAGCCAAATAGAGAGCTTCATGTGGCAACTAAAGGTGAATCCATATGAAACCCTAAAGAACCAATAAATATATGATGGCATGAGAGGTAAACCCTAAGTGAACTTGACAACTATTTCATCTTCTCTTATTTCTCTTTGGTACTCTATCCTAACTTAATCATAGGAGTCAGTATGCCGAGACCCTGCCCAACGTTCCTGCTTACTAGTTTGCTTGTCTTATAAAGTCCATACCCAGACAAATAGACTAGCTGTTATCAATAATTATTATTGATTTTAGAGGTCAAATTTTTTATATTGTTTTATTATTTTAGTAGTGCAGAAAAAAATTTACTTTTTAAATTAAAATCATATAATATAAATAATATAGATGCTAATTGATCTATTTAGATCTTTTTTTTCAAAAAAATTATATTATTAGAATACAAGTATAATTTATATATCTGATGCCTTATAAAAAATTATAAGATAATATAAATAAATACAAAAAAATATGTTTAATAATTTAGTATTAAAAAAATAAATTATACATATAGAATTTTTATATTATTTATGTAACTCAATAATTTTTGAAAAAATCATAAATATATACATTAATTGAAAAAATCATTAATATATAAGTTAATTAAATAAATTTTTTTTAATGTGAACATATTTTTAAATAGTAAAATTAAAGATAATTTACTTTTCATAAGAGTTGTAATTTAATTGGGTAACTAAAATACATAGAAAAAAATTAAAAATTACAATAAAAAATAAATGTTGAAGATGAGGATATGTGTGTTATTTGTACTTTAAAAACATTAATGATGGAGTGTAGATATAAAACGGTAGAGTGCGAAAAGCTTTAACTAAATAGAAATATAAAGAATAGAAAAACACATATATAATTATTCTAAATAACATAAACATAAATAGAAAATTCAATAAAAATATCATACATGCATAAATAATATTAATGTAACATGTTTCAAAATAATACTTTTATCAATAATGCTAATATTTCCACAAAAAAATCCTAACATGTCTTTTTGCAGTGAAAATTGATAAAAATTAAGGATGATCATTGCCTAATTGAAATATATCTATCTTAGATATATTCTCACATGGATAAATATATGTCACGCTACGATAAGGTATTTTACATTTTGTAATGAATATCTTAGCTAAGAAGATGAAAACAATACAATAGTGATTTTCACAAAAAATATAATTTATAAAGAAGTATTGCTCTAAAAATGGTATATAACATATGTAATACTTTTTCAAAGGAAATAGATAAAAATAAACAAAAGGTACACTATAAAAGAATACATCTTAGCAATAAAATCATTTTATTTTACAAAATTAGTGAACAATTTACGTACTTTTATTATTTAAAAAGATTTTATTTTTAATTATAAAATATAATTTTGGAATATATATTTACTAGTTCGTTAATTTATTTTAGCATAATACATCTGCCGCTCCCTATACTCAATAGTTTTTGTCATTTTAATATCTCTACTTACACTTTTTCTGTTTAAACACCTCAACTTATGATATAGATCGGCTACATGTTGATGGACTTAATGGAGAGGCAAAGCAACAAGGGCATGGAGAGTCTATTCATGGGCTGTGTTCGCCTTAAAGAGCTCATGATACATTGGAGTTACCTCAAGGCCCAATAACTAGATCAAGGGCTAAAAGGTTTAAGGAAATATTATAAGGCTTTATGAAAAGTATATGGGCTGGACATGAAAATCCAAAGAGTTGCAAAGGCTTATTTGAACGTAGATTACAAGAGAATTGGGCTTTATTTAACATATTCCAAGTCCAATTTCATAATGAAGTCGGATGAACATGTTGATATTGAGTTTTAATAAGTTACATGGGCCAACTTTGTTTTGAGCCTTAGTTTATCTTAATTTAAGTACGATTTTTATTTAATGTTAGAGTTATCTATAAGTTATCTATTTTAGAGGAGTAATCCTAGTTGGATTTGGTTTTAGAGAGTTTGTTCTATATTAGATATTTAATATGTTTGAGTTTCCTTCTTTCTAAAGGGAAACTAGTTGGATTAGGAATGTTATTAGGTTGTTTTTCATCATTATATAAGGAGGGATGAATTTTCATTAAGTATAATCAAGAGTTTTCATTTTTTATACTTTAAGCAAACAAATTGCTTATTTTCTAATATTCTTAATTGAATTCAACCGAACATATCAAAGGAATTGATAAACCTTTGTGGCATTCAAATAATTAGAATTTAATAGGCTTACTTTCCTTAGGTTCTAATTATAAATATCAAACCCTTATAATTTGTTTCTTGGCTTTCTTTGGGTATGGTGTTAGGTTGTTAAAGGGTTTTTCAAGTTATTGATACATGGGTTCAAATAGCCAAAGGGTTTGTGTATTCTATTCTTAGAGGCTTCTCTATCACTTGGTATCAGATCTTGGCTCAAGTCAGGTTTTGTTCTATTCAATTCAAAGTATTCTTAGTTTTATTTTAGGGTTTTTAATTTTTTTCTTATCTTTTCAAAAAAAAAATTGTTTGGTATTAGATTGTTAAAATGTTAGAGAAACCTCCAAGAATAGAATACATGAATCCTTTAATTATGTGAATCCGTGTACCACTAACTAGAAAACCCCTTTAACAACCTAACACCACACCCAAGGAAAGCTAAGAAATAGATTATAAGGGTTTGATCTTTACATTTAGAACCTAAGGAAACTAAGCCTCTTAAATTCCAATTATTTGAATACCACAAAGGTTAATCAATTCCTTTGATAAGTTCGTTTGTATTCAATTAAGAACACTAGAAAAAAAAGTAATTTGTTTACTTAAGGTATAAAAAATGAAAACTCATGATTATAATTAATGAAAATTCATCCATCCTTATATATGGATGAAAAACAACCTAATAAGACTCATAATCTACTAGTTTTCCTTTAGAAAGAAGGAAACTCAAACATACTAAACATCCAACATAAAATAAACACTTTAAAACCAAATCCAACTAAGATTACTACTCTAAAATAGATAACTTATAGATAATTCTAACATTAAATAAAAATCCTAATCAAATTAAGATAAACTAAGGACCAAAACAAAGTTGGCCCATGTAACTTATTAAAACCCAACGTCAACATGTTCATTCAGCCTCATTCCAAATTTGGACTTGGAATATATTAAATAAACCCTAATCCTCTTATAATCCACGTTCAAATACATATCTACAACTCTTTCGATCTTCATGTCCAGCCTATATACTCTTTATAAAGCCTTATAATGCTTCCTTGAACCTTTTAGCCCTTGATCTAGTTATTGGTGTTAGTATAGATGTGCCCTAGGGCCATTTTGTATGTAAACATTGTATATTAATCCCTTTGTCAATAAAGTATTCTTTTAGATAGAGCGTTTATTTATTTGAATATTTACCTTTAGTATTATGTTAAATGAGTTTATTATCAAGAGTTGATAATATGAGTGACAAACTCATTTAGTACATATACTATAAATGTTCATAGTTGATGGATTAATATAAAGGTAGTATTAATCC
>CATIWO010758161.1:0-16028 GCA_949673435.1 Macaranga tanarius | reverse complement strand
ACATTTATTTAACATAATGCTAATGGAGTAATACTCAAATAAATAAACTCTTTATTTAAATGAATATTTTAATTGCCATTTAGGATTTTACAATGTCAAAATACATGATTGCCACTAGGGCATATCACCTATACTAACAGAATCATCAATACAAAAGTAGTAGATGTACTTGTGGTCTACATCAAACATAAGGAATTTGGTAAGTTTCTTTAAACTTGGATTCCTTGATGTTGATGGTATACATACTTGTGTGTTTTATTTTAGCTATGTGTTAATTGCAAAATGGATCTTGTGGATTGGAATTCTTCATGTGATGAAGAGTTATGCAATGAAATTTTTGAAATTTCACCCATGTTAGGCACATACTTCCGCTGCATCTCTGTTGCATAACTGTTTCCATCATTTACACCAATTTTTACTCATATTTTTTTATTTCCTTTTTCATGATAATTATTTTGTTTATTTTTTTAATTAAAGAATATAAAATTATTTGAATGTATTATTATTTATATTTTCAAAAATAATATTTTATGTATATTAATTATATGTATTATTATTTATATGTACATAATATATTTACGTAAATATAAAATAATATTACATAAATATTAAAAACATTATCAAATATTAAATAAATATTCAAAACATTACATAAATCTTAAAACATCACACAATTTCTAAGAAAACTACATAAATATCAAATATTTTAATAATCTGGTAGACCAGTTCCAGATCCACCAGTATTATCAAAATAATTATTAAACTCATTAGAGGTAGAAAGCGGTGGGGGTGGTGGTGGTTGATGCTGTGCAAATCTCTTTTGTATAATACGTGCTTATTCAACTTCAACAAATACACGTATAGTTGGATTCTTGATAGTATTCAAGTCCCACATCAAAATTATATTTTCTTCTCTTAATTCTGTTACTGTTGTATGCATGTTAAATGCTTCTAATCTATCTGAAACTCTTTTCTTCAAAATCTCTTAAAACTTTTCATTTTCTTCTTTTAGAGTATTGATGACATTTGAAGTTTATTCATCAATTTTTCTCTTTAACTTGGCTTTTTTTTAATACCAATTAGGCATTCGGGTGATGAGCCACCAACATTTGAATCATATAAATTAAGATAAAATGATGACAAACTAGGAGATTCTAGCAAAGGACAATCAGGAATAGGATTATCTGATTTCGATGAGGCATAACTCATTTTTTGCGTACGAGATTTTTCTCTTGCAGTGCTGATATGATCTTTAAACTTTTCAAAAATTTTCATAATATTTCGGACATGACCAAATTTAGACCCTTTTTTATAATTAGTATATTCCATAAGTAATAATCTTGCATGATTTAATAGTAAAATAACATAAATGTTATGTTAAAATTTATAATAATAATAATAATAATAATAATAATAATAATAATAATAATAATAATAATAATAATAATAATAATAAATATGCACAATATCATTTTCTGAGGCACCACTATGATTCAAATTTTCGACTTGTCTTATGCATGCCTTTAATTTTCTCACTGCTTTCTCTATTGTTAGAATTTGACATTATACAAATCTTTTGTTACAAAAATCTCAGCTTTCACCCTTTGCACTATTATATGATTCTTTAACTCGAGACAAAAAATGATCAGAAGGCTGATTTATACCTGTAGTAGGATCTTGAGAAATTTCAATAGACAATTGACATAAAAAAATATCTTCTTCAACACTATATCTAAAAGATCGAAATAACATTTTTTTCTTAAGGTGGTGTTTAGAGGATTTTAGTAGTGAGATAATATGAGTGGTGCAGTAAATAGAAATGCATATGTATAAACTAATATGTATAAAGAAGGATGAGATATATAAAATAAAATAGATTAAAAAAATGAGATAAGAGAAATCTGCATGACTAAAATATACCATTGGATGGATTTTATTTTCATCTCAACCGTTGGATTAAATTTTTTAATTTATCCTCATCTCAACCATTAGATGGATTTCATCCTCATCTCAACCATTAGATGGATTTCATCATCATTTTAACCGTCGAATGAATTTTACCCTCATATTAACTATTGGATTAAATTTTCAATCTTATCCTCTTTTGAACCACCAGATAAATTTCATTTCCATCTCAGTCGTTAGATTAAATTTTCAATCTTATTATTATCTCAACCGTTGGATTCCTATTATCTTCATCTTAACTGTTGGATGGATTTCATCATTATCTTAACCATCAGATGAATTTCATCCAAATTTCAACTTTTGGATGAAATTTTTAATCTTATCTTCATCTTAACTGTAGGATGGATTTCATCCTCATATTATTCGTTTGATTGATTTTATTATTATCTCAACTGTAGGATGGATTTCATCCTCATTTTAACTATTGAATTAAATTTTTTATCTTATCCTCATATTGACCGCTGGATAGATTTCATCCTCATTTGAGCCGTCAGATTAAATTTTAAGCTCTATCATCTTAACATAAAATTTTTATTTATAAATATCATCCTCTATTATGGAAAAATACCATAGTATTTACTAAAGCAAATTATATTTATTTCTTTTTGAATTAGGCATATTGAGAAATTTTAAAATGAATTTCAATATTACAGGTCCATCCAATATTGAATTTTCATCATTTGATGATGAAGAAAGCAAATTAATGATGCATGAGTGGGAAGGAAAAGAAGCTATTATTCAACAAGCAATTTATAACAATGAGATGGTAATTGATCATTATCTCAATCAACAAAATAAGCAGGTTATTTGTGGTGGTTTAGTTCTAGGACATATAGTCATCCATTACGATCCTGAAGCTGTTGATAGTAATTTGTTCAATGATTATTTTTATGATAATCCACGATACAATGGTGATATTTTTCGTTGCCGATATCGCATGTCTTAAAATTTATTCCTTTGTATTGTTGATGTAATAAAAGTTCTTGATAATTTTTTCGAACAATGGTGTGATAGGCTAGGAAGACTTAAATCGTCATATATACAAAATATAATACCCTGTCCTAGAAATTAGTTGGGTTATTGATAGATTTATGGGCTTAATTGTAATAGAAGTAAGTTTTTAAGGTTAATTTATACTTAAAGGATTTTATAAGGGCCAAAATGGATATTTGTAAAAAAAGATTTTTAACGCAACATCATCGTCTATTTCTTTCTTCTTCACTGCCAACCATTTCTTCCTTCTTTCTTCTTTATTTTTCTTCCTTTTCTCTCTAAACTCTCAATTCCAAACAATCAATTCAAGCTTTTCTTTGCAAATTCAAGAATATATATAAGAGATTTTTGGTAAGTAAAACTATTTTGATTTCAAGTTTTTGATATTGAGTAGAATTTTGAAATTTTGATTGCTTTGTGAGTTTTAAGTTTTCTTTATGATAAAACAGATCCTTTTAAGTATTTTTCTTGCGTGAATGTTGAATTGGTATTAAAAATTATTGAAAATATGCAAAAATGGAAAAATTCAAATATAGAACTGTCTGCGACGTGGAGAGGTGGTGCCTCTACGCAGAGCCGGGCACCTCTGTATAGAGGTGTGCATCTCTGTGCTACTCTAGGGCACCTCTGCATAGAGGCATGCACCTCTGTGCAGCTGAGTGGTGCCTCAGTGACTATTTTTGGCACCGAAACCCTATTTTGAGTATTTTAGACTATTTCTCAGGTCCTAAACCCTATCCTTTAGCCGTAGATTGATTAAGTTGAGTAGAATTGAGATTTTATCTCGTATTCTTATGGTTTTACTTATGGATAATAGGATCAGAATTTGTAGTAGTGGTAGAGTCTAGCCCTGGTCCAACTAACTAGCGTTTGGACACAGCAAGCTCAGGTAAGTAGTTATATATATATAAAGTTGTTTTTAAAACTAAAAATATATAATAATATATATATATAATGTTATTAGAATGTTTTATATGATTTAAGTATAATATTTCCTTACAAATAGTCTTTATTGACTATTAGCTTGCAAACATAGTTTTACAAGTTACTTAGCTTTTATATCTAAAATTGGGAACATGTAGTAATATATTTATTATTGATATGGTTAAAGTATTTTGAAGCTAGAATGTATTTATTATGATTATTCTATGAAATGATTATTTCTCAGCAGTGTTTTGATGCTAGCATCAGTTAGATATTTAGCTATTATATTTTATTAGTAATTTGATAAATGCGAATGATTGATTATAAGAAAACCTATTCATTTATAATATGTACCCTTTAGATTGGACCATGATGACTAGTGTTTATTCAACAATATTATCTAGCAACTGTCTTGGGGACAACGCTTAGTTATATATATAGCCTTGGAGGCGTACAATCGGGCAGTTAGGCCTTGGGGGCCAGCTCTGTGCATGCGTATGGCCAGCATTATTATAGTAGTATGTATGCACATGGGATGCTAGGTCATTAAAGCCACCCATTGTGTTAGCACAATCTTTGGTTACACATTTAATGAGTGTATGGATTAAAATGATTGATAATGTTTATTCAGTTTTATAGTAAATATATGGCATTATGTTATTTTAGCAGCTTAATGGCTATTTTCAATATAGTTATGAATATATTTTTACATTTATTTAGCGAATATCTAATATTCCCATTTTACGTTATTATACTTTATTTTTAGACCAATCACTGAGTATTATTATACTCACTACTCTTATTTTAAAATGTTTTCAGATTCTGTGGATTCTCAGCAGTAATAGCTGGTAGGACCTGTTTTGGTATCCATCCAGGTATTTAGAAGAGGTTGAGCTAATAAATCAGGACTCTGGACTTTTTGTAGTATCTTTGCGTTAAACTTGTTATATAAGTGTTAGAATTGTTATTTATAGTTTAAGGATGTTTTAAGGAGATCATTATGATGTATATTAATAGCATTATCTTGAGTTTACTTTGATATTTAAGTAATTTGCAATACAGATATGATGTATGTTCTCACTATCAGTAGTAGCACTAGCCAGCTTAGCATATTGCTCCTGCTCAACAGCTAGCAGAGCGGGTGTGATAATCTTTTGGTATCAGAGCCTACGTTTAGCAGTTTGCCTAGGTATAATAGTTCATGTAGTATTCTATCTCTAAAATAGAATTATGAAGTCTAAGACTTTATTCTGTTGTGTTTTTATAGAATAATGCCGCCGAGACCTAGAGGTGGTAGAGGCCATGGAAATCGTGGCTGCATCATTAGGCTTGATGATATTGGCCAACCTCATAGGAATCCTCCTGATCATCTTGAAAGAGCATATGATATGTCTATTAGTGGAGGGGAACATATGGATTCCACCTCTGGTGGTGTATCAAGAGCATAGCCAGTAGCTCCACCGCCATAACTTGTTCCTGTACCTCCGGTTCATCCTCTACCAGTTCCACTTAAACCACAACTAGCTCAGCCAGTACCTCATTTTCAGGCTGATGCTGGTATGGGAGCTCTTGAGCTCTTATAACTCAAGCTTTTATGGCTGCTATAAATGCTTAAGAGCAATATCACGATCCCTAGATGATTGTAGATCGTGCACGCAGGCTAGGTGCATATGATTTTGAGGGGTCTATAGATGGTGGATTAGCTAATGAATGGTTAAAAAAGCTAGAGAAAGCTTATATGATCTTAGGGATGATGGAGATTGAAAAAGTGCAGAATGTGCATGGATTTGTGAAGGGGTTAGCAAATGATTGGCTATCCATAATTCACCATTTATATAGTGAGGGGTTGAAGTGGAATGTATTTCTTACGGAGTTCCATAAGGAGTATTTAATGGGCAGCTACAAGAAAGGCAAGTATGAGGCCTTTTTTAATTTAACCCAGGGTAGTCTATCAGTTAAAGAATATGCCGATAAGTTTGAGGATCTATATCGTTTTAATTCTAAGATTATGCCTTCAGAGAAAATCAAGTGTGACAGATTTAGGAGTGGACTGAAGGATTATATAAAAACTGGAATAGCGTGGTATAAAGGGAATAACTTTTGAGAATTGGTTCAGAAGACACTTACTTTTGAGAAAGTAAGAAAGGAAGAAATATAACAAAAGCAGAAGAATAAAAGATTTATTCCTAGTTCCTCTCAGAGTTTTAGAGATAAACCAGTTAATAGAGGAATTAGCACGTTACCAACTAGACCAGTTTATAGAGGTAGTGGCTGAGGTTCGTATATGAGTTATGGCAGCAAGCAACTCAACCGCAAATGAGTCAGAGTTCTATTAGGAAGCCAATTGGTAGACTAGTGGCCAAAAGGAAGCTCGATGAGGTATGTTGTAGAATAATCAGAGAAGAGTCACATATCCTCAATGCTAAATTTATGGCAAGTTTCATGAAGGGAAATGCAGAAAAAGGTCGTTGGGTTGTTATAAGTGTGGTGAAGTGGGCCATATCAAAAGAGATTGTCCTTTACTAATGCAACCTAGTAGTATGGGGTGAGGAACTACAGTTCTCAGGAATCAGAGCGGTAGTAAGAATGTTCCACTAAGTAAACAAGTTACCACTGATTCTAGCCCTACCGTTGGCAGAGGTAGAGGTAGTATTATTACTGTAACACCTCAGTAAGGCCAAAATGCCCACCAGAATCGATCATTGACACAAGACAGAGTTTTTGCAATGACGCAAGATAAAGCATTGGCATCTCTAGAAGTTGTTATGGGTATGTTAACTATCTTTGACCGATAAGCTTATATGTTATTTGACCCAGGAGCCACACATTCTTTTGTGTCTCATTCTTTTATTATACATGCTAATCTTAAGCCTAGTTCATTAGATGATGGAATGATTGTTAGTTATCCTTTAGGAAACTCTAAAGCTTATGAGAAAGTGTATAAGGATTGTGTAGTTAAGATAGGTGAGCATGAGCTTCTAGCGAACTTAGTTCCCCTAGAACTTTAGGTTTAGATGCAATCTTAGGCATAGATTGGTTATCTCACCATTATGCTATAGTGGATTATTTTAAGAAAGTGGTAGAATTTAATCATCCTGGGGAAAGTAAATTTTCTTTTCAAGGGATACAACATGCTCTTCCCTCTTGTTTGATATCCACCCTAATTGTAAGGAAAATATTAAGGAAAGGTTGTCAAGCATATCTTGCTTATGTGGTTGACACTAAGTATGAATGGTTAAAATTAGAGGATATCCCAATAGTATATGAATTTGGAGATGTTTTTTTAGAAGATCTTCCAGGTTTACCCCCAGATAGAGAAATTGAATTTTCTATCAATGTGATTCCGAGGTACAACCTCAATTTCTCAAGCACCTTATAGAATGGCTCCAGCAGAGTTAAAGGAATTGAAAATTCAATTACAGGACCTATTAGATAAGGGCTTCATTAGGCCTAGTGTATCACCATGGGGAGCACCAGTGTTATTTGTGAAGAAAAAAAGATGGGTCCATGAGGTTATATATGGATTATTGATAATTGAACAAGGTTACGGTGCAGAATAAGTATCCATTACCTCGTATCGATGATCTTTTTGATCAATTACAAGGAGATAAGGTTTTCTCAAAGAACAACTTGAGGTCTGGATATCACCAACTGAAAATTAAAGAAGTATATATACCTAAGATGCCTTTTAGGACATGTTATGGACATTATGAGTTTGTTATTATACCGTTTAGGCTAACTAATACACCAGCTGCCTTTATGGATCTCAAGAATATAGTATTTTGGGAATACCTAGATAGATTTGTGATTCTATTCATAGACGGCATATTGGTATATTCTCGAAGTAAGGAGGAACATGAACAATATTTGAGGACAATTTTACAAACTTTAAGAAGTAAGTAGTTATTTGCGAAACTAAGTAAATGTGAGTTTTGGCTGCATCGGATTAATTTCTTAGGACATGTTATATCGGTAAAAGGCATTTAAGTAGACCCTAAGAAAGTCAAAGCAGTAGTTAAATAGGAACCACTAACCAATGCCACGGAAATAAGGAGTTTATTAGGATTAGCCGATTACTATTACCGATTTGTTCAAGATTTCTCGATCATAGCAACTCCACTAACAAAATTATTGAGGGAAAATGTGAAGTTTGTATGGACAGAAGAGTGTCAAAGAAGTTTCAAGAAACTTAAGGAATGTTTAACTTCTGCACCAGTATTAACTCTTCCTACTGGTGATGGTGAATTTGTGATATATAGTGATGCTTTCAAGAAAGGATTGGGATATGTTCTCATGCAACATGGAAAAGTTATAGCGTATGCTTCCAGACAATTGAGGCCGCATGAGTTAAACTATCCTATTCATGACTTGAAATTAGCAGCTGTGGTGTTTGCTCTTAAGACTTGGAGGCATTATCTATATGGAGTGATGTGTCAAATATTTACAAATCATCGATCTCTTAAATACCTCTTTAGTCAAAAGGAGTTGAATTTGAGGCAAAGATGATGGATTGAGTTATTAAAGGACTATGATTGTACCATAGAGTATCATCCTGGGAAGGTAAATGTTGTTGCAGATGCTTTTAGTCAGAAATCTTATAGTAACTTAACTTATATGAATTCTGAGAAATCTTCTTTGTTTATGGAACTTCAAGCTATGAACGTGGGTATGAAGTTAGATAACCAAAAAGCATTATTGGCAACTCTCAAAGTTAGACCCGTTCTATTGGAGAGAGTTAAGGAAGCTCAAACTTAAGATTGTTCATTTATGTAAAGTTATTGAAGAGGTGAAAAGTGGGTTATGAACTGATTTTTATCTTGGAAATGATGGAATGTTAATGTTTGGAGAAAACATTTGTGTTCCAAAAGTAGACGATTTGAAGCGGGAGATTATGGAGGAGGCACATTGATCTGCATACTTAATGCATCCAGGTAGTACCAAGATGTATCGAACCCTCAAGGAAAACTATTGGTGGCAGGGTATAAAAAGTGATATAGCAGACTATGCAGCGAGATGTTTAGTTTGTCAACAAGTAAAAGCTGAACATCAACATCCATCAGGACTTTTGCAACCACTTTCTATTCCAAAGTGGAAGTAGGAGCATATTACCATGGACTTTGTAATGGGATTGCCTCGTATGTAGTAAGGACATAATTCAATATGGGTGATAATAGACATGCTCACTAAATCAGCTCACTTTTTATAAGTCAAAGTGGATTATTCCCTAGATAAGTTGGCACAAGTTTATGTAAATGAGATCGTAAGACTTCGTGGTGTACCAATCTCTATTGTGTCAGATAGAGATCCTAGGTTTACATCTAGATTTTAGCCCAGTTTGCATCAAGCTATGGGTACGAAGTTGAAATTTAGTAATTTTTTTACCCATAAACTGATGGTTAATCAGAAAAGACTATTTAAACTTTGGAGAATATGTTAAGGGTGTGTGTTATGGAATTCAAAGGAAGTTGGGACAAACACTTGTCGTTAATAGAATTTTCATACAACAACAATCATCATGCAAGCCTTGGCATGGCACCTTATAAAGCATTATATGGAAGGAAATGTAGAACACCAGTATGTTAGAATGAAGCAGGGGGAAAGAAAACTTGTGGGACCAAAAATTATACAATTAACTACTGACAAAATTAAATTAATCCGCAATAGATTAAAAGTAGCTCAAGATAGACAGAAGAGTTATGCAGATTTGAAAAGAAAGGAAATTGAGTTTGAGGTAGGCGATAAAGTATTCCTAAAGATATCTCCATAGAAGGGAATAGTCCGATTTAGAAAGCATGGAAAGTTGAGTCCTTATTTTATTGGACCGTATGAAGTGATTGAAAGAATTGGACTAGTAGCATATCGATTAGCTTTACCTCCAGAGTTATCTCAAGAGCATGATGTTTTCCATATATCTGTGTTCAGAAGGTATAGAAGTGATCCCTCCCATATACTGGAACCGCAGCTGATTGAACTAAAGGAAGATTTGACTTATGAAGAAAAGCCTGTAGAAATCTTAGTTAGAGAGGAGAAAGTTTTGAAGAATAAGGTGATTCCATTAGTTAAGGTTTTATGGAGAAATCATTCTAAGGAAGAAGCAACATAGGAGAGAGAAGCAGATATGTGGATTCAATATCCTCATTTGTTTCCCTCGTAGGTACACAAATTTTGAGGACCAAATTTCTTAAGAGGGGAAAAATTGTAATATCCTGTCCTAGAAACTAGCTGGGTTATTGATAGATTTATGAGTTAATTATAATAGAAGTAAGTTTTTAAGGTTAATTTGTACTTAAAGAATTTTATGAGGGCCAAAATGGATATTTGTAAAAAAAAGGTTTTTAACGCAGTATCATCATCTATTTCTTTCTTCTTCACCGCCAATCATTTCTTCCTTCTTTCTTCTTTGTTTTTCTTCCTTTTCTCTCTAAACTCTCAATTCTCAATTCTCAATTCCAAACAATCAAGTCAAGCTTCTCTTTGTAAATTCAAGAATATAGACAAGAGATTTTTGGTAAGTAAAACTATTTTGATTTCAAGATTTTGATATTGAGTAGAATTTTGAAATTTTGATTGTTTTGTGAGTTTTAAGTTTTCTTTATGCTAAAACATATCCTTTTAAATGTTTTTCTTGCTTGCATGTTGAATTGGTATTGAAAATATACAAAAATGGACAAATTCGGATGCAGAACTATTTGTGATGCATAGAGCACAGAGGCGTTCACCTCTGTGGTACTCTGGGGCACCTCTGTATAGAGGCATACACCTCTGTGCAGCTGAGTGGCACCTCTATGACTATTTTTGGCACTGAAACCCTATTTTGAGTGATTTTAGACCATTTCTCAGGTCCTAAACCCTATCCTTTAGCCATAGATTGATTAAGTTGAGTAGAATTGAGATTTTAGCTTGTATTCTTATGGTTTTACTTGTGAATGATAGGATCAGAAACTGTAGCAGTGGTAGAGTCTAGCCCTGGTCCAACTAACTAGCGTTTAGACACAGCAAGCTCAGGTGAGTGGTTATATGTATATAAAGTTGTTTTTAAAACTAAAAACATATAAGAATATATATATAAAGTTATTAGAATGTTTTCTATGATTTAAGTATAATGTTTCCTTACAAATAGTCTTTTATTGACTATTAGCTTGCAAATATAGTTTTACAAGTTACTTAGCTTTTATATCTGAAATTGGGAACATGTAGCAATATATTTATTATTCATATAGTTAAAGTATTTCGAAGCTAGAATGTATTTATTATGATTATTCTATGAAATGATTATTTCTCAGTAGTGTTTTGATACTAGCATCAGCTAGATATTCAGCTATTATGTTTTATTAGCGACTTGATAAATACAAATGATTGATTATAAGCAAACCTATGCACTCGTAATATATACCCTTTAGATCGCACCATGATGACTGGTGTTTATTCAGCAATATTATCTAATAACTGTCTTAGAGACAGTGCTTGGTTGTACATATAGCCTTAAAGGTGTACAATCGGGTGGTTAGGCCTTGGGGGCTAGCTATGTGCATACGTATAACTAGCATTATTATAGCAGTATGTATGCACATGGGACACTAGATCATCAAAGTTGCCCATTGTGTTATCATAATCTTTAGTTACACATTTAATGAGTGTATGGATTAAAATGATTGATAATGTTTATTCAGTTTTATAGTAAATATATGGCATTATGTTATTTCAGCAGTTTAATGGCTATTTTCAATATCATTGTGAATATATCTTTACATTTATTTACCGAACAGCTAATGTTCCCATTTTACATTATTTTACGTTATTATACTTTATTTTTAGACCACTCACTGAGTATTATTATACTCACCATTCTTATTTTAAAATATTTTTTAGATTTTGTAGATTCTCAGCAGTAATAGCTTGTAGGACATATTTTGGTGTCTATCCATGTGTCTAGAAGAGGTTAAGCCAATAAATCGGGACTCTGGACTTTTTGTAGTATCTTTAAGTTAAACTTGTTATATAAGTGTTAGAATTGTTGTTTATGGTTTAAGGATATTTTAAGGAGATCATTATGATGTATAATAATAGCATTATTTTAAGTTTACTTTGATGTTTAAGTAATTTGCAATACAGACATGATGTATGTTCTTACTGTCAGTAGTGGCACTAGCTAGCTTAGCATGTTACGCCTGCTCAACAGCTAGCAAAGTGGGTATAACACAAAAGATAACAACTATGTTTCAGATGTTGGCATATGGTGTACCAGCAGATGCTACCGATGAATATGGAAAAATTGAGTTAACGAAACTTGAAATTATGAAGAGATTTTGTCGTGCTATTGTCGAAATGTTTTCAGAACGAAAGCACCTACCGCAAATGATATTGCTAGGCTACTTCATATTGGTCAGTAACATGGATTTCAAACAATGTTAGGTAGTTTTGATTGTATGGATTGGAAGTGAAAAAATTATCCAACAATATGGGCTAGACAATATGTAGGACGTAGTGGATCACCGACAATTATTCTTGAAGTTATAGCTAATTATGATCTTTGGATATAGCATGCATATTTTTGTATGTCGGGTACCAATAATGACATTAATGTATTGGAATCATCTCATTTGATGTCCAATCTTGCTCAAGTTATGGCTCCTCCTTCTCATTATGTTATTCAAGGAAAAGAATATTATATGGGTTGTTATTTAGTTGATGGTCTATATCTAAAATGGTTCATTATTGTTCAAATAATTCATGAACCGCGCCGTCCAAAGAAAAAGTATTTTGCGATGAAACAAAAGGCATATAGAAAAGATGTAGAGCATACTTTTCGGAGTTCTGCAATCACGTTTTGCAATTGTTGCTGGTTTAACACATTTTTGGAGAAAAAATATGCTACATGATATAATGACTACATGCATTATCATGCATAATATAATAATTAAAGATGAACGTGATCTTAATGCCACAATTGAAGATGCCTTAGAAGCACCAGCTCTAACAATTGAAAAAGTAGAGAATGAAAATATCCGATTTCAATAGTTTCTTACTCGACATAAAAAAAATTAAGGATAAAGATTCTCATGTTGCACTTCGCAATGCACTAATAGAATATTTGTGGGAGCAATATAGTAATTTATAATACTGAATGGATACTAATATTTTATGTTATTTAATTGTAATGTTTTTGTATATTTTAATTAAATGAATTGTGTGATATTTTATATTATTTATTATTAAGTCTAATATTTATTTTGTTATTATTTTTACAAAATTTTAGTTTCACTCATATAAAAAATGAATTAAGATTTTCATAATTTAATTACATTTTTTATTAATATAATTAAAATATTTAATTATATTTTATTTATATATAATATTATTCCTATTTAAATTGGATGAATATGTACAAAATAAAAAGTATGGGTATAATTTCTAAAGATAAAAAATAAAAGAAAGTAATAAAAATAAGAGATATAGAACAATATACAGAGAATGTTCCTTTTAGTGTGAAAATTAGTGTTATGGGTTGAAGATCAAATTACTGTAAATACATCAAAATAATGCAAAACTTGCACTATTTTGATGTTTTAGGTTAGAGATGGCCTAAGAAAATTGGAAAATGATTAAAGCATAAATAATCCAAATGGTAAGAAGGTTCTATAAAACAGGGAACTTGAATTCAAGATTAAACAGAACACATCTGGTGCTAGTTCTTAAAGTAAAAAAACTACAAAAGATATCTGAATATCGTCCAATCAGCTGCTATAACTTTCTCTATAAGGTTAAATCTAAAACAATGGTAGATAGGCTCAGCAAATGGATGGACAAACTCATCACTCCCTTCTAATCTGCTTTTGTTCAAAACAAAAACATTTAAGAAAATATTATAATAGCTCACAAGGCAATTCAGGCCCTCAATAGGCAAAAAAGGTAGACAAGCATCCTATGGCCATCAAGCTTGATATGGAAAAGGCTTTCGATAGAGTCATTTGGGATATCTTATCCGTGGTTTTAAAGAGGCTAGACTTTAATCAAAAGTGGATTGACATGGTGATTGAGTGTGCTAGCACAGTGGAATGCTCAATTATCTTCAATGGTAAAATCCTTAGAAGCTTCAACCCAAGCCGAGGCTTATGATAAGGTGATCCTTTATCACCTAATCTCTTTCTGGTAGTAACATATGTATTGTCAAGACTCATGATGCAATAAGTCAAGAGAGGTAGCATTAAAGGGTACAAAATCACCAGAAGAAGTGCCACTCTCAGCCACATTCAATTTGTTGATGACACCTTACTGTTTGGGAAATCTGATGAAGTAGAAGATCACAACATCAAGTAGGTTTTACACATTTACTCTCTTGCTTTTAGCAAAAAAAATTAATTTCAATAAATATGGTATTTTTTTAGTGTTAACACTCCTGCCGAAATTAAACAACACGTATTAGGAATTCTATAAATTGAGGAAATAAAAGCTCTATCAAAATATTTAGGAGTGCCCACATAATAGGAAAAATAAAAACTCAACTCTGCAATATAATATGTGAGAAATTTATGCAAAAAATTTAGGAATGGAAAACTAAATTCCTATCTCAAGTTGGCAAAGATGGCTTGATACACGTGGTGCTACAAGTAGTCCCCACCTACACCATATCTATCTTTAAAATCCCTCAATCAGTGATCAATCGATTAGAGCAGATGGTCAATAACTTTTGGTGGGCAGAAGACACTGTCAAAAGGAAGATCCATTGGGTTACTTGGAAAAGTCTTACGAAAAATAAACTTGAAGGAGGATTAGGATTTCGTGAACTGTAACTATTCAACACAGTTTTATTAGCAAAACAGAGCTGGTGTTTGATGATTAACTCACACTTTTCTGCTGAAAACTGCTTAAGAGCATCTATTTCCCCCGTTCCAGCTTTAATGAAGCTCAAAAAGAATAAAGATCTTCTTGGATATGGACGAGCATCCTTCCAGGTAGGCAGTTGATCTTAGAGGGTAGTAGATGGAACATATCTTCTAGCTCTTAAGTTAACATTTGTCATAACAGATGGATACCAAAATTGCTAGAATTTAAAGTTCAAATTACAACTTTATAAGGTACTCTGTCTATGCTGGTTAAAGACATAATAATAATAGATCCTGAGAATAAAAAATGGAAAACATAAATTCTATAAGAGCTATCCTCAGCTAAAAAATGTAGAGCCATAGAACAAATCCTAGTTGCTATGAGGAATGGGCAAGACAAATTGGTCTAGCATTTCAAGAAGTAAAGCAAGTACACTGTGAGATCGGGATATAACCTACTAAAAACCAAATAAGAGAATCAACTATAAAACTCTACTGCAACAACTTCTCAAGCACCACCAAAAAGTCTTTGAAAGTCCATATATAACCTACAAATTCCCCCAAAAATCAAAATTTTTGTTTAGATATGTATAAAGAATTCTCTTATAACTAAAGTAAACCTCAGAAAGTGAGGTTACAATGTTGATGCCATTTGCCCAATTTGTGCAAATGCTGTGGAAACTTCGGAACACACCATTTTCTTATGCCAAAAAGCTTAATTAGTATAGCTTGGCACCTCTCTCTCCTACAAGCCAATTTTAGCAGGCTTCCAATTCTTTACTCAATGGTGGCAACAAGCACTTATTGATAATAGAAGGGCGAGAACACCAACTTTCCTTAATTACAATAGCTTGTTGGCAAATATGGAAACATCAAAATTGTGAAACCTTTCAAAGGCATTTTTATGATCCTAGATATGGTTGTAAAAAGCAATAGCCAATGGCAAGATCTAATGGAGCAATAGAGAGAGCTAGCAATAAATCAGATTGAATCATACAATCATAACCTCATATGGGAGAAACCATGTTAAGGACAAATTAAAATAAACTGTGATGTAGCCTTTCATAAGTTAGATAATGAAGCTCAAATAATTTTCATAAGCAGGAACCACAAAGGAGAAGTTATTCATGCTTAAGCCCAAAGAATTCATTACCGATCTGCTCTGATACCCGAGACAACTACTGTTAGAGTCGCAGCGGAAGCAATAGGCGAATGCAAACAAACACACACACAATAGCAAAACAAAGTAAACAAGAATAGACACAATGATTTACGTGGAAAACCCCAATATGGGTAAAAACCACGGGCAGAGGAGGAGAGATT
>CATIWO010757933.1:0-10501 GCA_949673435.1 Macaranga tanarius | reverse complement strand
AAGTTGAGGATGCAAGTCAATTCAGTAATTCGATGTGCGTTAAATGCACATGTAAAGTCAGATAAAGAGGATAATGAAGAGGAAACTCCTGCTAGAAAAACAGTTTTGAGCAAATTCTTGGAAAGATGAGACTAAGTGTGCAGAACAGATCCATGTTTATTATGTACATTCAAAGTGTTAGTGATGTACTCATACAGTACACCAATGTAAATGCAGCAGAGGTTGCTACGATGCATCATGTAAAAATTGTCTGTATAATTTGGTTTAAACATCTGTATTTAAAACCCACAACGATATATCTAAATCACAACATCCTCTGGTACGTGATCATTGTTTGCATTCATAATTTTCATTCTTCTAACTGGAGGATTATTTGCTCCCGGGCACTGAACTGTCAAACAAAGAGATGGACTCTGCAAATGCAATGCAACTATTCCGTTCTGCTGATTTACAAGCTCAATGGCTGAAATATCAAATCCCACAATTTATAATCATACAAAGGTAGTCTCTCCGTTAAGAGCAACTCCAATCCATGCTATGAGTTGGGCGAATCGGCCTCCTGTAGTGTGGGTTGAAGGGGAGGTTCTTTGCAATTAAATCATTCAATTTTTAAAAATACACAATTTAATCCATTTTTTTAATTTTCAATTAACTTTTTTCAACTTAAAAATTACTATAAAAAAACAAATATGTAATCTAAAAGATAAATATATAATACAAATATTATTTAATAAATACACAATCAAATATAATGAAAAAATTGCAATGTAGAGCTTTGAAGTATTTTTGGATTAAAATTAATACTTTTTTTTTTTACATGAGCTCTTTAAGTTAATGTTTGATTTCTAATTTTTATATATAATTTTGAGGCTTAAATCATATACCAAGAGCACTTTACTTTGATAGGAGAGTCTTGAGTTCAAGTTTCATTCTTGTGATATGGTGCAAATATGACCCTGAACTTATACCCAAAGTTTGCATTGGACCTTAATGTATTTTTTTTTTCCAATTTGGACCTTAATATTGTAAAATGCGGTCATATTGGACCCTCCTTTGAAATATTGGACCTATCTTTAAAGAATTATTACAATTAAGTCCTAAAAAACAAATAAACATTTAACTTTAACACTAATTAATAAAAATTAGTTCCAATAACAATAAGAATTGATGAAATTACTTTCAAAACATATATATATATGATGTTTCTAAAATTTTTAAAGATTATTGAATTTATAAAAATATAAATTTAAAATTTTTAACAATTTAAAGAAAAATTCAAATATTTTTTATAAAGTTAAAAATTTTACAATCAAGTGATATGTACTCAAAAAAATAAATAAAAATTTTCTAAACAATTATTAAATCTTTTACAATTTTTAAAACTATAAAAAATTTAATAATTAAAAAATTTTAAAAAACTTTAATAACTTTAAATTTTAAAATTTTAATAACTTTAAAAATTTTAATAATTTCGCCTTACCAACCCTAGGGCCATTGATATCATACGCTATACTAAAATAGAGTTTGCAGAAAACTAGCTATATCCGAACTCGGTTGGCCTTTCACCCCTAACCACAAGTCATCCTCGTATTTTACCACATACGTGGGTTCGGTCCTTCAAGGTTTGTTAGAGCTCTCTTCAACCTACTCATGACTAGATCGATCGGTTTCAGATCAAATAAGAAGAGCTATACAACGACTTAAGCTAACCTACACCTAATGGCTTAAGATGTTGTCCCCATTTTCTCGCTGACCCATCATGCAAAAGGTACGCTGTTAGAGTAAGTGCACTTTACTAACATAATAAAATTATGTACACTTAGTAAAGTTTTTTTAAATTTTTTTAAATTTTGAAATTATTAAAATTTTTTATAGATTTAAAAATTTTAATAAGTGTATAGAAAATTTTTATTTATTTTTTTGAATACATATCACTTGATTGTAAAAATTTTTAGGTTTATAGAAAATATTTGAACTTTTCTTTAAATTTTTAAAAATTTAAAAATTATATTTTTATAAATTTAATAATCTTTAAAAAATTTTAGGAACATCATATGTATATATTTTGAAAGTAATTTCATCAATTCTTATTGTTATTGAAACTAATTTTTATTAATTAGTGTTAAAGTTAAATGTTTATTTGATTTTTAGGACTTAATTGCAACAATTCTTTAAAGATAGGTCAAATATTTTAAAGAATGGTCCAATATGACCGCATTTTACAAGATTAAGGTCCAAATTGAAAAAAAATTACATAAAGGTCCAATGTGAACTTTGGGTATAAGTTCAGGATCATATTTGCACCTTATCCCTTCATTCTTCACACCTAAATTAGTGAGACCCACTTTGAGGTGGCTCACAAAAATGAGTTTACAAAGATACTAATTTCTAATAACTAAGAGCTCCTTCCTCATTCCACTGATACTGAATCTTGTATTGTAAATATAAAAAATGTGTTAAATGTATAAACTATATAATTTGGAGTTAAAAATAGAGTAATGTGTTAGAAAAAAAAATTGTTATAGAACTATATTTTCAAGTGTAATTTGTTACATTTTAGTATTATGGATTGGAGATGACGCAGTTGTCTCCAAAGGTTAGATTTTGTATGGGAATAAAATTACCTTCTTATTTTAGATTACGTGTGTGTGTATGTGTTTTTTTTTTTTTTTAAATATATCACTTGTAACACCTGTATTTTTTTATATGCACTGTTCATGCATATTATTTTCATTGACATGGAGGGTAGAGTTATGAATTGCATCTAAGTGGGGTATGTGTATTTTGGTGAAGAAGGACTAAACTGTAAGGAAAGTTTTATAGTTATTTGTCAAAAAATAAAGTATTAGATTATTGTGTAATAATCCTATTTTATTAAGGAGGTGTAGAGATTTGGTGGAGATAATTGTTGATAATTGTCTATAGTCTTATTATTTTATTCTTGTTATGATAATTATACTTTTAATAAGGGACACCTTAGGGGGCAATTGTTGTATTTTGATTGTTGGAAGGGTTATGTGAAAATATGTGTGTGTGGTGTGTGAGGAGTGTGTAGAGAAAGGTAGAGAGGAAGAAGAAGAGAGGAGATTTTGATAGCTTTGGGGGATTTAATTTTTCTCTACACATCTAGCAAAGATTTTGGGGAGCTTAAGAAGATCAATTAGCTATTTGAGCATTATATTTGGTAAGCCTTATCTTTATTTTGGTTAATTGAATTAGGTTTTGATGTTGGGAAAATTCAGGTTTTGTTTTTCCTTATGTATCAGTCTTATTATTTTGATCATAACTTGAGTTGTAGACCTCTGATTTGAGCAAGGTTTGATGTCTTGGAAACTTCAGAGTGTCTTCTATAACTTTTATGTTTTGAGGTTTAGCTGATTGTGTTGTTAAGACTGACTAGCACAGCTAAACATTTCCGTGCTCATGCTGTCAACTCTGTTTTGCCTGTTTTACCCAAATTGCATCAAAAATCCATAATTAATTCCACATATATCCAAATTGAGTAATTCTAGTTTTAATTTAAAGTAGACTCATAGGTCTACCTTCAGTATTATTTTTATAATTTTTGGACATATTTGTGAATTATTTGGATATATTAAACCTAGAGTATGGAATTGCACTTAGTTGAATTTGAGTGCTAGAGTTATGATTGCTACATGTATTGATGTATGATTGTGTGTAGGCTTTGATGAGGATATTGGAGATACTACTTACTAGAGGAGCTTTGCTTTTGAAGGAGTTGAAGCTTGTTGTAAGTAATTACTTACATATGTACATATATAGACTATACTCTGTTGTGTATAATTGTGTTTTGACTTACTAAGGATAAATGAATTGTGAATTGATAATCGTAGATGAAAGGTTAATAATGATGACTTATTTTAATGAAATTGTGTTGAGTTGTGTTGAATATGGTATGGAATGAATTCTACCTTTTTGTGTTTTGGTAATGTGGGGATTGTTAGCAAATGGTGTTATGTATGTGTATTATGGCATATCGTTGGTATATAATTGGTATATTTACCATTTATAATTGTGTATGTTGATGTTGTGACTATGAGAAATGGTTTGTGATCATGGAAGGAATGATGCCTTGTTGAGATGCAATTGCATGGAATGATATTGTGATGTTGGAAAAGTGAGCATGGATGGAACAATGATAAAATATTATTGTGATGATTTATTAATATACAATTGCATTGAATTATATTGTGTTCTGATTCACACGAAAGTGTGATATATGAGGATGTGTAATTGTGAGATGGGCAAGCTGAGCCGAGCGTATAGCTACCCATGTGAGAGTGAGACTGAGCTGGGCGGATAGTCTCACTAATGACCATTTGAATGATAAAATATTATGTGATGGGCAAGCTGAGCCAGGCGTATAGCTACCCAAAAATGATAAAATACTGTGTGATGGGCAAGTTGAGTCTGGTGTATAGCTATCCAAAAATGATAAAATATTATGTGATGGGCAAGTTGAGCTGGGCGTATAGCTACCCAAAAATGATATGTGGCATAGTGAGACTAATTCGAGCATATAGTCTCACTAAATGGCCATTTGATTTAATTAAGATTGAAATTGTGAGAAATATAGCTAATGAGGCTATGTGTGAGGTATTTATATGAGAATGAATCCGGCCGAAAAATAAAAATGAGAATGGAATATGAATGTATGTATTCTTGAAATATTATGAATTTGGTTATGAGTACCAAATATATTGTTGAATGTGATTACATAGATACTAATTAGTGTGGTGAATTACACATACTTTGAGTTTATGCTTTTGAATGAGATATTGTATGAATGGGTGATGCAAGTTGATGAATTATAAATATAAATACTATAAGCTTGTGTTTGACTGTGAATTATATGTTGATGAATGAATTGGTGACATTTAGTGTGTGTATGAAGTGTTTTTAAATGTGATTTGAGTTATATCCAAGTGTGGGAAGGATTGTTATGAATTTGATTATAGTAGAGTGTCAAAAAGACTAAGGAGGGAAAACAAAGCTCGATGTCGACTCAGCATGTAACACTTGCCCTAAAACATACGTATTTATGATGTATGAATTGCTTGTTAAGCATGCTAGATAATGGCCCTAGTTAAAATTTGAGTTTGTGTTAGAATTGTAGAGTTGGACTAGATTGAAAGTTAAGTTGAGGGATGTAATTGCCACAATTGGAAGTTATAGGGTTTAGTGCTAGATGGCCATTTCATTAAGAAGGTCATTGGTTATTATTGTGATATATTAGTAGTATTATTATATTGGTTATATAAGGATGAATTTGCATTAAATAGTATAGGTGAGCATTTAAGGGAAGAAGACTTTAAGGGATATATTTGTAAGCTTGTGATTGGTTGTGGATTTGTGTATATTTAATTGTGTTTTGTGTAGAGAATGGTAGAGATTGTGAGAGATAGAAGAAGAGTGAGTTGTGAGTGATTTTTTGAGAACTTTGATCTTGCTCTAGCTAGCATTTGGGAGGCACTAGGAAGTTCTTTATTCATTAAAGTCAATTTGGTAAGCTTACTTATGTATTTTATTATTTTAATTTAAGTTTTCTTGAATTACAATTCGGGTACGATTGTTTTTGTTTTTTAGTCCTTTCGTTTGTGCCATATTATGAGTTATACAACTCTGATTTGGGCAAGGTTGGACTCTCTAGAAACTTCAGAGAGTCCTCTACATTTCTTATGTTTTGAGGTTGGTTTAATTTCTTTGTTTAGAAGGTCAATTTTGGCTGGACATTTTATTGCTTACTGTAATGTCCTGTTTTGTTCTGTTTTGGCTAAATGGATTCTAAAATCCATACTTATTTCCACACATGACCAAATTAAGTGATTCCAATTGGAATTGGAAGTGGACTCAAAACCCTAGCTTTGGTAGTAATTTGGGGGTAATTGAATCTTATGTGTATGTCTTTAGGTCATATTATTGTTGGAGCATTTAGTGGCACTTATGTAGTTGGAATGTATTATAATGATTGCTTATGGATTTTGGTATATTATGATGTGTAGGAGTTAGAAGAGGAAGTGAAAACCCTACTCTTTAAGGGGAGTTTTGTTGAGAAGGAGTTAAACCCTTTTGGTAAGTGATTGTTAATTCAATGCTTACATATAGTAATTTTCATGTAACTATATTAAGTTAACTATATTGGATTGTGATTGCCATTATGGTGGCAAGATTGATGAGTATGTATATATGTATATATTGTTGTGAAATCATTGTTTAGTCAAATGAGCTTGTATTGTGGATGTTGGAACTCATAATGTATAAACCACTTTATACAGTATGGTGATGTATGATATGTTGTGAAATACATATGCATTGTGATTTTATTGTGAGGTATGAATTGAAATATGCATATGTGAGGAAAATATGTGTGTGGAGATTTAAGCTCCATGATCTGAGACTGAGCTGGGCAGAGAGTCTCAGATGTGGCCATTCATGTGAAAGATATGTATATACGTGTGAGATCTGAGACTGAGCTGGGCAGAGAGTCTCAGAAAAGGCCACAGTTATATAAAAAGGAACAAATAAAGAAAAAAGTGAGATTTATATGTGAAATGTGTGAGGATAATTTCGGCCGAAAGATAACTAACAAGCATAATCATACATTGTTACATTATGTATGCATATAATTGATGATTGGATGTAGTTGTATTATGAAGTTGATGAATTGATAAATGTAATGATTGATATGGTGTAGATAGTAAGTTAGAACACTTATGTATTTATGCTAGCACTTTTTTGATAGTTATGGAGGTTATAGATTAATGACTTGCTTGTTAAATTGTAGAAATGTGCTATCAGGTGAATAACACGAGCAGAGACACGGGCGTGTCTCTAACCGTGTGGCAAGACACGGCTTGGTTTAGGTGTAAGACATGGCCGTGTATGCTTGTGTAATTTTTGGCAATATTGAACACTAGTTGAGATACGGGCGTATCCTTAACCGTGTATGTTTGTATGTTCTAGTGATTTTGGCAGTGTTGAACACATGCGTGTCCTTAATCGTGTTTTATTGTGTGATTTTGGCAGCATTGAACATGGACAAGAGACACGGGCGTGTTCTTGACTGTGTATGTATGGTTAATTTTAGGCAGTATTGAACATGGACTGAGACAAGGGTATGTGCATGGTTGTGTACCATTGTACATTTTTGGCAGTATTGAACACAGGCGTGTTCCAGACCGTGTTGCCCATAATTTTATTATTTTCAATTACTTCTCTTAATTAGTTTTTGAGAAGTATTATATGAATGCTTGTTTTAATTATTTTTTATTGAGTCACAAGTTCATTCCTTTGCAATTGTGGTTTTCATGATAGAAAGCCTAGCTTGAGGCTCGTTTTCGATAGAAACTTAAAACTTGCTTAGTTGTGAACTCAGGTGGGCCAACAGCGTGCTTGATATTGATATCTGCATCCTCATGGACATCTCATCATTGGCATTAAAGATTTTGTAATAGCAAAATGTTGCTTTTGATTATATATGTAAAGTGTAATGTACATTGTATAAACTAGTATTTTAATATATATAAAGTATCTTTCCAAATGGCAAAAATTTTCTTAGTCATGTTATTTCTAATATTCTGGACACGTATATGTGGTACCTGGAGGGTGCTACACGACACAAGGTTATCAAGTCGTGATAGTAGCTTATGGTGCCGACTCGGAACAGTGCACCGTAGGTGTCGAGTCGTGACAGGCTCTCGAGGTGCCAACTCGGCAAGGTGTGACGAGTCATGACTACTCAGCCTTCCTTCTGCACACTTTTGTCTCCATATTTTGACTATAACTTGAGCTATAAAGCTCCAAATTAAGCATGGTTTGATACTAAAGAAACTTGAAGGAGTCTTCTACAATTTTCATGTTGAGAGTTTGAGTTGAATCTATCATTAAGATTCTCTAACAAAGCTTGATATTTTATTGCTCACTTGCTCCTTCTTCATTTGGACTCCCGTAAGCACTCGATGTAGTGCCATTGGTAATGGAACTTTATGGTGATTGTATGAAGAGATATTAAAGGTTTCTTCTTCATTTGGACTCCCCGTAAGCACTCGATGTAGTGCCATTAGTAATGGAACTTTATGGTGATTGTATGAAGAGGTATTAAAGGTTTAGAAAGTATCTTATTACCTCTAGAGATTTATTTTATGTATCAGATATGATCCTAAATCAATTAAATTCTTGTGAGTTGGCTATATGTGTATAAATGTGTTAGTAGTTGCTTACTGAGTTGCAAGCTCACCCCTTTTGCCGTTGATACTTTCCAAGAACTAGATCAGAGTTAGCTTGAAGCTTGCAATGAAGTCTTAGGTGGGCTGATACGAGCTAGTGCATCCGACCTCCATCCTGCATATCATGTCGGCACATTTATATGATGTTGTGTAGATGTTGTCTTATGTTGATTGTTAAAAAAATGTTTAAACAATGTATACTCATGTGAGTATTCGTATTTTTGTAAATGAGTATAATTTTTTTTAAAAGGATTTACTAATGCCACATGATATTGGTGGATTGTTGCCACATGTATGGTGGTGATTATGGGTGTTACATCACTTTTGGACGCCGACTAATCCCAATTCGACCCGGGTAGGATCCCGAAGGGCGGCAAAGGTCTCCCCAACGAGTTTTTAATGGAGCTACGTTCATAGAGGCTTGAACCAAGACCTACCACTTAAGCTGGAATGAGTCTGTGCCACTCTATCCACCCGCTCGTAGGTCTTATCTTTAATCTATCCATCAAATTCTTCATGCTTTTCTTTTATTTTTGTTCCCTCTCTTCTTATTTTTTATTTAACTTCACTAAAAACCTAAATATATTTTGTAGTTTATTCATAATATAAGATAAATGACAAGAATTTACTAGAAAATTATAACTTACAAATACTTTGTATAAAAAGATATAATATAATTATAATAATTATAAAATAAATAAATAAAAATTTGTGATTAGTATAATCACTTCTATGAAAAATAATATTTTATAACATTTAAAAAATATATAAAAAATAATTAACGCATATAATTAAAAGACATTTGTTAGCTTGTTATTTAATTATGTTATTGAATTTATATAATTTACTATTTAATAAAAAATAACCAAAAAACATTTTATAACTCTATTCAATTATATTATATAACTTAAACATTTACTAAAATAATAAAAATAAAAAAATAATTTAATAAAAATATTATAAAATTTTGGTATTATAATTTAAAAGGATCACAATTAAAAGAAGTGAAAAAAAAACCCATCAAGAAATTGATGTTATAGCTTGGTTTTAATATGGGCTATTTATCAAAATATGGTCCAAATTTTCATAAATACCAAATTTGTGGTTGTATAAAAAAAAAAATTCAACTTTTGTGGTTCTTTTTTAAAAAAATTCTCATTTTGTGGTAATTTTTGATGATGTGGCGTTGAGCCAGTCAATTCGCCAGTAGCACTGACGAAATGTCAATTTCGCCAGTGCTACTGATGAAATGTTTTTTTTTTTTAAACAAGGCATTTCACCTGTGTGAGAGGCAAAATGCCCTAAGGCATTTCGCCTCTAACGCAGGCGAAATGCCTTATGCATTTCACAAAAAAAAAAAGTGAAATTTGGGACAGTAATTTGATGGTATTTTGAAAAAAAAATGGTATTTTAGAAAAAGAAATACCACGAGGAAGAGAAAATTACGTGAAATTTTTTGACGCAAGCTGTGTTCGAAATGGATGTCGGAATAGTAATTTGATGAATAGTAAAATAGTAACTTTTTTAGAATTTTGCATGTTACTATTCACGTAGTGCAAAAAAATTACCACGAGG
This sequence comes from Macaranga tanarius, assembly GCA_949673435.1. Taxonomy (NCBI): domain Eukaryota; kingdom Viridiplantae; phylum Streptophyta; class Magnoliopsida; order Malpighiales; family Euphorbiaceae; genus Macaranga; species Macaranga tanarius. Next base: position 680 of record CATIWO010757933.1, on the reverse strand, counting down.
AAGAAAAAATTACGTAGAATTTTTTGACGCAAGCTGTGGTTGAAACGAATGTCGGAATAGTAAAATAGTAACTTTTTGTAGAATTTTTCATGTTACTATTCACGTAGTGCAAAAAAATTATAGTATTTCGAAAAAAAAATACCACGAGGAAGAGAAAATTACGTGAATTTTTTTAATGCCAACTGTGTTGGAAACGCATGTCGGAACAGTAATTTGATGAATAGTAAAATAGTAATTTTTTTAGAATTTTGCATGTTACTATTCACGTAGTGTAAAAAAATTATGGTATTTCGAAAAAAAATTACCACGAGGAAGAGAAAATTACGTTGAATTTTTTGATGCAAGCTGTGTTTGAAACGGATGTCGGAATAGTAATTTGATAAATAGTAAAATAGTAACTTTTTGTAGAATTTTACATGTTACTATTCACGTAGTGCAAAAAAATTATAGTATTTCGAAAAAAAAATACCACGAGGAAGAAAAAATTACGTGAAATTTTTTAACGTCAGCTATGTTGGAAACGCATATCGGAACAGTAATTTAATGAATAGTAAAATAGTAACTTTTTTTAAAAAGTTTTGGCTCATTTCGCTACTGGTGAGTCAAAATTTTTTTTTTATTTACTTTTTGGCTTATTTCGCTAGTAGTACTGGTGAAATGAGCCTCAATTTTTTTTTTTT
>CATIWO010757886.1:0-10306 GCA_949673435.1 Macaranga tanarius | reverse complement strand
GTATTCAATCAGAATCACACCAATCTCTTCTTCTTTTCTATATTTGCAAAATACCCACTTCATTTTTTTCAAAACCCATCGATCAAAATCTCATCTTTCCTCTCTTTCTTTGTTATTTTATGGCGGGAACTTCGATATTGGCGGGAAATTCTTCTTGAATTCATTCTCAATCTTTGCGGTTTTGAGGTTTTTGTGGATTTGGGTTCTTTTTTTTTTTCTCTTGTTTTAATCTGTAAATATAAAGTTTTTTTTTTTTTTTTTTTTTTTTTTTTTTTTTAATTCTATGGCAAACCCATCTGGTAGCCATCATCATCAACAACAACAAGATGCAAATCATGGTGCTTCTTCTTTTAATGGTGTTAATACTACTAATAATAATCCAACTAATGGGCATGGGAATTCAGGGCGTGAGAGTTCTGTCTCAAACTTGAAACATAACCCTGGTATCTCTACAGATTGGAGCTTGGAAGAGCAAGCGATACTTGAAGAGGGATTAAATAAGTAAGTTTCTTTTTTTTTTTTTTTTTTTGGAGCTTTTCTTGAATTTGTTTAGTTTTTGATTTATTTCTTTCTGTTGTTTTTTATTGAATTGAGTTCTTTGCCACTTATCTGAATTATGATTTATTGTTGAGCTCTGCATTATTAACTTTGGTACTTTGTGGCTTATTGATTTCCTGTTAGTTGTTACTTTACCTGATGTTTTTTTTTTTTGAGAAAGTTACTTTACCTGATGTTTATTCAGGGCCTGGATATTGTAATTTTGGTTGTATTATTTGAGGCCAAGAACTGGACAAACCCCTAAATTCGCTAGTTCTAGATATATATTCTGATTAGGATTTGTAAAAGCTCTCCTTTTTCCATTGTTCTACAACAAATGAAAGAGCATGCTGATGCCATTTTTGTGAACTAAAGGCCTCATCAATGACAATGACATCTTTAAATACTTCTTCGTTTGAGAGATCAATGCACTTTATTCAAGAACTCTTTCCTTTTGGCCCATATTGCCCTCACCCCTAACCTATGTCCGAGAATATTTAGGCAAAAAACAATTTCAAGTTTGATTAATTTTGTTATATTCCCTGTTCGAAAATCCTGCAAGTTAACCAACTTCACCCTTCCATTTCGCTAATATCCTTGAAGATTTTTGGGTTCTATTATTTTGCTTGTCATAATAGGTTGAAAGGAATCACATAAGAAGTTGAGGATTGCCATTTATATGTTTGCTAACTGTTCTAGTGAGTTGCATTATCCGTGTTGGTTGGTAAGTTTGAATTTCTGTTAGACCAGTAATGGCATCTAAGTTATTCATATAAACATTAAGGTTTTATATTCCTGCAGATATGCTGCAGAATCAAGCATAATACGTTATGCCAAAATAGCAGTGCAGCTGCAAAATAAGACCGTTCGGGATGTTGCATTGCGCTGCAGATGGATGAATGTAAGTTTTCTTATTCTTGTATATTGTTACAGCCTTTGATCCTATTTGAAATGATTATTATTTGGATTGAAATTTGTTTGATTCTTGAAACTTGCTGATTTCACTTGTCAAATTACCTAATAACTTTTTGGAAGGTGTCATTTTGATTTGTTTAAGTTGATGAGATGGCTAGGAAATTAAAGGATTATTTTCCATCATTTGGTGGTTCTCCTTTCCAAGCTTTACTTCAGAATATAGTGATACTTTCTCAATATTCTTGTATATGTGTATATTATTGATGTTTCATGTCAAAATCTACCAACTGTTCATTTCTTTACAGAAAAAGGAAAATAGCAAGAGAAGAAAGGAAGACAATTTAGCAAGGAAAAGCAAAGATAAAAAGGTATAATTTGCTGTCTTTTTGCAATATATGTTTCATGCTAAGAGTTTTTATGTGTAGGTAAGGATAATATTTGTTTGATTTAGTTTAATTATTAATGCATTTAATGCTCATATGCATCAAGAATCATATAAAGACTTAGAACAATCTCTCTCTCTCTCTCTCTCTCACTCACACACACACACACACATATATTTCACATTAAAGCAGAGACGTAGGCCATTATATGATTTGAGGATATGTGGCATATTCGTTCTACCTGTATTTCATAATGATAAGGACAAGAGATGAGCTAGGGTAAGCTCATCACAGTGGCATTTCTTCATAATGCCTGCGATAGGTGGCCATTATGTAGTCTTTATTGCTTGAAATGTTGTTCTGTTTTGGATTGTTAAGCTAGGGATTTCAATCTGGGATTTATCACATTTCCTTTGTTCTTATCTGTGAAAGTATCATATTGGCATATCTAAGCAGCTGAATGGATGTCCATGTATTATCACTTATCAACACAATTTCTTTAATCTATATTGTAGAAAAATCCTGTAATCTAGAGTGGTTGAGTCACAAGTTTCAGTTGGTTATCATTATATCATCTTTGTTTGTACTTTGTAGAGACCATACATGAATTTCGTTATTTAAGACTGTCCATTGTAATCGATTGCTATTTGTTGGTGATGTGAATGATCCCACATCTGAAAAATATAAAATAGTTAAGTGACAGATAAGTGGTGTTGGGCCTTAACGCAAGCCAATAGGTTTTGTGTTATATGGGTTCAAGCCCATTTATGTGTTCACAGGAGCAGTTGTGGCCAACACTCTCAAGGCTTATGGAGTTTCTAGACTATTGTGTTCAATTTCCAGCCCATCATTTTGGGATAAAATAATAAACTTGAATTTGATTAAAAGTTCATTTCAATTTTCAGCCCATCATTTTTTATACATTTAAATTGGGAATTATATTCTTTACTTGCTGCTTCATTATTTAGATATTTGTATAATTGCAAGCCAAGGTATACACACACACATATATATACAGCATTTGGCCTTAGGTTGTTGCCTGTAATGGGGTAAATTCGAACTTCATGCAGCTCGTGCCATGTGATATTTTGAAATGTGATATTTTGTATTTATCGGGATAAGGACTTGTAAGATATACATATGAATGTTTACGTGCCTGAATTTCTATCTAGTTGGCGTTTGCCCTTTTTGTGGGCCTTATTTTAATAGCACTATGTTGTGCTTCCTTATTTGTTAAACAAACAGGAAACTGAAGCCTCCACTTGGAAAATTTTGATATCTGGTGCTGTAACTAACTTTTACTGTGGGGCCACCTGTGAATCCTAAACAATTAATGGTCAATATTTTCATAGGGAATACCTTTTGTGACACATATAACTCGTGGCATCGTTGGATTTAGGATAGTCGTAACGTGTAGAAAGAATCTGTTATATAAAATGTGATTGTGGTTTCTTGGGTTGATAGCTGCTTAGGAATATCTTCTAATTTTGTTTCTCAGGAGAGAGTTACAGATCCTTCAGCAAAGGCATCTCATTTCATGGCCAGGCCTAACGCTCATCCATATGCTACTTCAGTTATTTCTATGGAGTATGATGATGGCATGCCATACAATGGTGAGGCTCTATACTCCTGAATCAAATAATTTCATGATTCTTGTCATTTGCTTATTGATATTGGTATAAATTGTCAGCTTTTGATCAAATGTTTAGGAGCTGCATCATTTTAGCACTGAGACGATAAGATCTGAAATACAATTAAATTATTGGATTTTAACATGTTTTTAAAATTTAGAATAGCATAACATCAAAAAAAAAATATAGAATAGCATAAAAAATAGTTGTGTAGCTGTAGTAGTTGATAAATGTAATTTTTTCTCCCGGATTTTATAGAAAGTTTTAGATAATGAAGGTGGTGGTGGTGGCGGCCGTGGTAGTGGAGATGTAAGACCGGTTGATGGTAACGTACTCTGCCTGTGGCGGTAGCATGCAGCAATAACAGGGACAGTGAATAAAAGCTATAGTGGTGTTAGTTGGAAAAAGAATTATGATTAGATAGAAATGCTATGTAGATTTCACTTCACATGTATGTGAATATTTTGAACCACATAAAATAAATGCTATTAAAGGCCCACATTCTTCCTTTTGAGGAAAGCACAGATGACTTAGAATGATTGATGAACTTTTAATTTTTCTTAATGATGGATAATGTTATGAACACCACCTAATCTTACTGTAAAATATGATTCCTAATTAGTGGTGATATTTTTATGACTTGATTTCTTTTGATTCTTTTTACCTGTACCTGTGAACAACATTTTGAATGCCATAATTGTGTAATTGAAAGAACTGGAAGCATAGTTTTGATATACATTAATATACTGATGTTTGGTGTTGGTAATGAAGATCATGCATACCTTTTTCTCTCAATTTCTAAGTATGCGCTTATGTGCATCCATTTGCAGTGCTAGGATTCTGTGTCTGACATGTCAATAATCAATAAAGTCTTCATTTTAAAAATGTTAGTGGAGCTAGTCTACTCTGGCATTCATATTAACAGATGCTGAACTACTAATTTCTTATTTCATGGCCAAGGTTTAACCTTTGGCTTTTAGGAAGTTCTTACTTTCCTCCTTTTTGAATCTGGCCCTGCTAGCACTCAAACCCAATAAAACCTCATTTATGTGGATCTTTTTTTTTAAAATATTATTATTATTTTTTTTACTTTACGCTCTGCTTAGAGCCAAAGATTCCTTTCTTTTTGATGATATGATGTTAGTGTAGCATAAATCACACATCTGCTGTTCAGATGGAACCTTTTTTTTTTTTAAAAAAAAGGAAGAAGAAAAAATGCTGGGAAAAATGGAAAATTATTTTCAAGAAGATTTCAACATGCATAATTTTTTTACAAGGATCATAACTGTACTCCAAGCCATTCTGAATTAACTGTCTGAAGTTATTTTCAGATCCTCATTAGCAGTTTCTATTAAATGATGTATAATAAAGATGCCAAAGATTTTTTAAGATCAATCTCTATTTTGTAAATAAATTGATGAAGAATATAATTTAGCCTCAAGGGCTCAAATCATGTTGAGCAATTTATATTAGGTTGTATTTGTGAAGATGTAACTCATGAATGCCGTGCCATGAAAGGGGCTTAAAATGAGAAGAATAAATGTTTTTTGTGCTGGGGATTTATGGAACAAGAACGCCTCTTGTTATTGGCTGGTTTGGTGTGAGGATAGAAAATTTTTGGATTTGCATTTGCTTAGTAGGACTGGACTTAACAAATGTTGGGATGACAATTATGTTGCTCTAAGTTACATCTTTATTGCATTAGGAGGTTATTTCATTTGTAGCACATGAAGACTTCATCTTATGGTGCTCTTTCTCCTCCAGTTATAATATAAATATGATCATGTTTATGATGTTGCTTTACTTCTATTTGCAGGCATTGGTGGAATTACAGGAGAGCTTCTTGATCAAAATGCACAGGCCTTCAATCACATATCTGCTAATTTCTCTACTATGCAGGTGAATACCTCATTATCTTATATTTTCGCTTTGAATTTAGTTGGGAAGATTTGTCACACCAACATTCGAAAATTGTCTCACGTCAAATTGAGATTTGAACCAAGAATTGAATCGTAAGATTCAGTTTGTATTAATAATATTAATTAAAAATAACATATTTTCATGTAAAAAGTATATTTCATATAAGGTATTCCTTAATTTTAAAATATATTATTTGATACTACTCATTATTAAAAATTTTTAATAATAATATAATGTATTAAATATAATATAAATAATAGCATTTGCAGTTTTCATAATGTATATCTTTAGCTAAAGAAGAAAGTCAAATATCAAAGCCAAATACTATGAACATAGTAGTGGTTTCTTTTACAGCATAAAAGCCACATGAAAGTTGAAACAAACAGCTACTGTTCAACAAACAAATCAAGAAAAGGAAGAAGAAAAAGCTAAACCAATATTGCTAGTCTTTCAAATTAAAAGAACAAATGAAAAGGATAGAATAATTTACGAAGTTGATCATATTTGGTAGTCTCGTTAAGTTCAGGAAACAGAAGCGGAAAAGGAAGAACAAATTGGGTCTGTGTTTCTAGTTTAGAATTTCAACCTCAAGTGTTTTTAATTAAAAGATCATTTGCGATTTGGCAAGGTCAGTGAAGCTTTGCATGGGAAGATAAATTTGAATATTTCCTTTTTCCTTTAAGTTGAATGGCTCCTTCCATCCCCTAATTGTATAGTTTCTTATATAGTATTCATTTTATTCAATGGACAAGAATCAATGAGAATCATATATTCATATCGATTCTTATGATTCACCAGCGATTCCCACGATTAGGCATCAATACTCATACTTCTCCAATTCACCCATAGATTCGCATCGAATTTGGGGTGAATTGACTGGAATCGTACGATTCAAACCATGAATCATATGATTCTAACAACGGTACTCTCACCACCTTATTTGTGCATTGGCGTACAATTCCTGGTTTCCTTGGAAGATTGCGATGCATCTTTTGTGATTGCTTTTGTGTCCATCAACATTCTTTGTGATCGGAAGGTGATGAAGTTGAGTTGTGGAAACATTCTCCTTGCCTAAAAAGAAGGCTCATGGAAAAGCTTATGGTTAAGTTTCAAAACCAAGAGTCTCAGACATTAGTGATATTATATATATATACATATATACATATACATATATATGTACATATTTCTTTTTAGCCTCAACAGTCATGTTCTTTGGATGCACAACTATTTTGGTTGACAAAGCCAAGAGATCATAGAAATAGCTGGTCTTTCTGTACAAGTTTCCTACATAGATTTTCTATTTATGTAGCCTCCATGTAGCCTTTAAAGTTTTTCTCTTAATGATGTTCAGGCTTCTTCGTACATCTTAATTTCTATGGTATTGTAACAATGATCCTTTCGATATAATATTTTATCAATCTTGCATCCATGATACGCTCTAACTGAGCACAATGAGAAACCTTTCCATCTACTTGTTGTCTTAGTGCTGTTAAAAGCAAGTATAATAGTTATACATTTGTTGAATTACTGAAGTTAAATGCATTTCTAACTGTGATATTGTAGACGAGTCGTATTGTTTTGTGATCTTGCTTCTGTGCTTCATGCATGCCACGTAGCTGTCAAACTGAAGGCCTTTTTTTTTTTCTTTCAGCTACAGGAGAACATAGGTCTGCTCTGCCAAACTCGAGACAACATTCTGAAGATTATGAACGAGTATGCTTGTGCCTTCAATTTTATGTAACTTTCCGATTGTTTAATGCGTTTTTATTTTGTCCTCTGTTTAATTTCTCAGCAATTCTTTTTACACATCAGGTTTGCTGCACATTTGTGCATGCATTTTATCTGCTTCTGATCAATCACTTTTTCTGGTGCATTTATTTATTTGGGCCTTTAAAGGTTCTTGCACTTGAGCATGCATTCATTTATTTGATGAATAATAAAAGCTATTATATGTCAAGCCCACTGTAAAGCCTGTGTTAAATGGATTTCAAAGATGCAGATGTCTTCTAGTTGTATGTGCATTTGAATGCTGAGTTTTTGCATCTTTCGTTTTATACTGAAGGAGCTTCTGCTCGATAGGAGACCTGCATGACCTTACACTCAAGTTAACATCAATAAATTTCATTATTTTCAACTTTCAAAAGCGCACATAATCTGGAATGGAAACTTGTGCAAGTATTAAGCTGTGTTGAAGGCCTGAAACTCACCAGGTTACTAGTGAAAAATAAAACATATGAACCTAGTGGATTGCTTCTGGCTGAACTGATCCATTCAGCAACTATTTCACACTGCCCTTTTGCTTAATGTAGTTTAGATAGAAGGGATCTTGACGTGAGATTCATCTTCCTTTTACCATTTAGAAGACTATCTGTTTCGTTTTCATTTGCAGGATGAGCAGCGTCAACATGCCAGAACTAATGAAGCAGATGCCACCACTTCCTGTGAAGTTAAATGAAGAGCTGGCTAACACCATCCTGCCCCGCCCAAATCTTCCCATGAAATGATCTTGATCCTGTGTTTTCAGTTAGATCTCAAAATATACAGTCTAGCCTTGGATCCACAGATCAACCCACAGTCGACGAAAGAACCAGCACCCAGTTAACCTATCTTGTTTACGTTAGAAATGGCCATTACTTCATCATGCTGTAAATCATAGGTGTTTTTGTTTGTTTTGTCTCCATCAATATAGTTCGAAGAAATAGTTCATGCAATAGAAAATGACTTTGTTTTTTCCTGTAGGAGATTAGGAAATGTGAAACAATAAATAGTGCTTAGTTTTATCAAATCTTTGATCTTGAAAAATGTTTTGTTTTTCTTCCGATGATCAGCTTCTTGTGAAGAATAGTGAGGATTTCGGTTTGCAAGTAACAAAATCTGCATTATAATTTTTATTTTCAGTCTTCGCTTTATATGTTTGTGATGCTAGCCACTTTAGAACTAAAAAGGTAACCAGGGGAAGAATATCTTTTAGAACAATATTAATGGAATAGATTCAGGGCAATGCAGCAACCATATATGTATATATGTATTTATCAGTAGACAGCTTTGGGGCATTTTTGCTAATCTGCCAAGAGCATGTAACAAAGGTCTCTTTGGTGCTTGATCTGTGTGATGGTCCTTGCCAACGATTGATATGTATTTACAGTATTTTTTTTTATTGAATTTTAATATATTATACATTCATTGTACATATCCTGAATACTTGTTCATTTTAAGTTCAATTTGATTATCTAAAATATAAAAATTATTAAATCTTACAAGTTAATTATGCTAAAAAGTTAAGCTTATGATTAAATATTAAACTATTGGCAGATATAGCAATTAAATTGTGTAAACACTTGCATTATAACGCATTCTAAAATTAAAAAAAAAAAAAAAAAAAAAACTAAAATAAAAAATTTTGACATGTATGCCTGTTTGACATGTGTCTATATATGTGAATATTTCATGTAAATTAAAGTGTCTGATATTATAATGGAAGAACTCTAATTAGTGTTTATATAGGTTACGTTCTCGATTTGATGGATTATGTTCATTTGTTATTTATCTCTACTTACTAAAATTTTGTGCATATAGAAAGGAGGACCTCTTGCAACTATGAACAACTTGTATATGGTGATCTTATGTGTATTCTAATGTGAATATCTTTGACATATATATACATATTTGTGTGTGTGTGTGGTGAAAAGAAAGCTGTTGCTTATGTATCATTCATATCCAAATAGAAATGTTTAATCAATACACAACAAATTTAATTGTTTATAACAATTTGAGTATTTGACAATCTTTTTTTAATGAATATTTGAGTATTTGACTTGAAATACACAAATAAAATACCAAAGTCTTAAACATGAAACTGAGCTTTCAATAATGACATCAATGACCTAAACACAACATCTAAATTCATAATACAATTTCACCAAAATTGTGTGCTAGCAAATGTCATGAATTTGGAACTGCATATATATTGTTTAGCATATCTTTATGCAGGTTTCTCTAGTCTTCTCCTTATCTTAATCCTGACGTTCTTGGATGTATAAGAGCATATATATCCACACAACTAACTTATTTATTAGAAGTATTATAGTATAAATTTTAAAATTTTTATTTTATGATTTTGAATTATTCCCTGCTTAAGATCATATCAAATATTTTTCCGATTACGAATTTTAAATTTTGTTTATTAGTGCAGAATTAGCACGAATTTTTGCGTGAATTTATAGAAGAGATAATTATATTATTAGTATATGAATTCTTTCAATTTTGACAATTTGATGTTTTAACTTTTTTTTAATGATAAAAAAAGTGTGTGAACTTATAAATAAATCGCACTTTCATATATTTATCAGGTCATTTTCAAATTTTTATTTAGTAATTATTATTATATTCAAACAAGTATTAAAAAATTTCAAATAAGAAAATTTTGAGATAATAAATAAAAAAATTACATGGTATGTGAGTCACATTTATTCATAAATTAGATTATATATATATATATATATTTAATTATTTTAAATTATTAAATAAAATTTATATCATCATATAATAAAATTAAAAAATAAACTCTTATATTATCATGTAAAATTATGTATTTAAATTGTAATATTTAAAATAATTAAAAATTTAAATGTTGGTTAACCTATTGCTTGAAAATACTATTTTAAATACATCAAATTATAACTTATTTACATATTCATACATCCCTTTATCATAAAAAAAATACTAAAATATTAGATGATCAGAATTGGAAAAGTTGGATACCAACAACAGTATAATTATCCCTTCATATAACTATTGAATTAAAAATTCTACTGTACAAAATAGTACAATTATTTATTAATGAGAAGAAACTGAAGTTGTCATCCCAAAGATTTTGGAGTACTGATTGCTGGTGCCTGGTGGTGATGGTTTTTCAATTAA
>CATIWO010757840.1:0-17452 GCA_949673435.1 Macaranga tanarius | reverse complement strand
CCAAATGCACCTTTTCCCTTGAATATTTATTTGTTTGCTAGATCATTAGCTTTGTTCTTGCTCTGTACTAATTCATATTTTCATAAACCTCTTAGATAAAATCAGTATTCATAATGTTAATGTAGTAGTAAGGTTATGGAGTGTATAACATTAATAGTAAATTTGTAAACCCAACAGAATTAGACAAAAATAAATAAATTATCATTAAAAATAAAAGTGAACTACACACAATGTAAGACCATTCTAAAAGGCCTCAAGTAAACAAGAACTTGTCTATTTCACCAATGGCATTGATGTGAGTAGTTGGGAATATTAGGCGCAAAAATGGAACCGAAGATGATGATGGCAAGAGCTTCAGCTTGAGCTTATCTGTTACCATCCAGATCATAGATGGACGTGGGACTCCGAACCACCGAAGATACCACGAAAGAAGCACTGAACTCTTATCTCCATGTTTTTCGTCATCAGGCCAACTTGCTGAATTCAAATAGTTGCATAGATCATTTTTCATTCCCTCCGAAACCGTTAGGAGATCTTCTACTTGCTTCCGAAGAGACCCTAGAAAGATCGATTGAACAACACCGCCTTTTGAAGATGTCAATCTTCCACTCAGAAGAGCCTCATTGTAAGTAAGTGCAAGCTGCAATAAGAAAATTATATAGTTTGGTGAATTAAAAACAGCAAGGTTTGCCTGGAAGAACGAATTTGCTGGCACTTAAATCGGTTTCGCTTGCCTTTTGTGGCATACTGGGTATCCACTTTACAAGCTTAAGTTTCAGTATCCAGCTTACCACTAACTTTGAATTTCATTATTATTAATGCGCTACATCATCTTATTTTTGTGTTAAGCATGAAAATGCATGTGCTATCAAATCCCACTTAGAAATGACATAATTCTATCAATGAAACAAATTGTGAGGGGAAAAAAGATACCTTCAAATTAGAAATGCTGAGCGAATCTTGGAAAATAGAAGTACCATTTGCAATCTGATCAGCCATTGATCCAATTGTAGTGTACAATGACAAATAGACCTGCAAAATATTTTTAACCACATACAGTGAGATACTTTAAAATGCAACATATTGCTGACAACCAGAAAAAGATAGAACTTTTTACTGTTCGATATTTTGGTTGGGAACATTTTTGAATGATAGTGGGAGTTTTAGCACAATAATTGCATAGACTTGATAATCACCTGTAGAAGAGCTGGTCTGTCCTTGCTAATGCACTCATATAATACTTGCAAGCAGAATTCCTGGAAATCAACATCAGATCTGCAAATAGATAGGAGAAAGTTATTAATTAAGGCTTAGCATATGTAGATCAAGCAAATTTCCGTCTATCTCACGGCCGATATAACTAATTTAAGGCGTACAATATGCAGATCAAGCAAACTGTTTACCCACGTTAGAATTCTCACAACAATAAATATTCCAATACATCTTAAAATTATGAATGATAACTGAAACCTAAGGGTCAGATAATAAACAACAGTTTCACATTCATTTTTGCAAATTCATTAGCTTCCACTCACTGCCAAATGACCAAAGGACAAAAATGTACACTCAGTTGCCCCAGAAAGAACACTTTAGATACCCTTAATCTTCAACAATCTACTGTCCAGTTTCTTTCTTCATGTCAGTTTTAAACATTTAACAAAAATATAAATCAGCAAAGGATTTTTCATAAGCATCTAATTCATATTACAGAGCCAGATTGGTTGCCCATTTATTACAACATTTTTTAGATATCCAACCATGTGATTGATCTTAGTGTTCCAGGGATCAAAGGCAATTGTGCTGAAGATCCAAGGTTACAGGCCGGGATACAAAGATGAGGACAGCAGTAAAATAGAATTAAACATCTGTACACTTGCCTGCTATTCCAGGAAGGCTCACAGCAGAGTTGTGCAAAGGCAATCAAGCTTGGATCAGAAGAGAAGGTACTGACTAACTGATCAACTGTAACGGCACCCAATCCTCTGTGACCACTGGCAATTGAATTACTTGTTCTTGTAGTCGTCAAACCAAAAACCTGATCAAAGATAAATTGACATATGCATCATAGCAAGGCATGGATTGAAAAACAATCAATTAGTGGTAAATTACAACACATTACTTTGTGCATTGCTTGTGACAGTAGCGATTGACGCCCTATGGGATCATCCGCATATGAACAAGCTCCAACCTTTCGCTTGATGAAGAGAACACCAGAATTAAATGGGTCATTCTTGGCCCCGAAACTCCACCAAGGTTTATCTGTCCAGACATAACAAAGGATAATTTGGAAATTATTGAAATAATACGAAATGCAGGAAATGGTACAGCAATATTCTCCAACCTTCAGGGACAAGCTCCACCACTTGAGGCCAATACCTAGGGCCGCAAACGCGTACACTCTTCAACTGCAATTAGCATATTAAATGAGCAATCAATCTGAAAAATGCTATTAATGATGCTTATAGAAAAACACAATTGATTTTACAAACAAAACCGTGCATTATATAGCAATGGCATCTTTTTTTTTTTTTTTTGCAGAGGAGATGGATCTGCTCAAACAAATCCCATTGTGTGCAGAACATTAACTAAAGATTCATTTCACACACACACAAAGTAAACTGAATTTTCTTGAAGAGATTATCTTTTAGAACTTACAACAGCACGTTGAGGCAAAATGCAAGGAGTAACTTCACAATAACTTGTTTCTGCATAATGCTCAGTTTCCTTAATAGTAACTTCAAGAGGAGCATAAACAGGTAGACCACTGTCGACATCAACAGTCTGAATCCAGCGAGCCTCTGTTGCAAGGACATATAAATGCCTAAATGCCTGAAAAATACACCTCCATGAGAATATTGATTGTTGGACAACACAGAAGGGACAAGAGGTACAAGGCTTCCATTCATGTGCCAATGTTAATATAAAAGAAAACAACTATTTTCATTTCTAGCATTTGGTTAGGTATAATGCATTAATTTTAGAACAGCAGCCCCATGAAGCAAATAACCAATGATAACCACTCAGCAAATGACCAGTCATGATCACTCTGGGAAGAAACAATAGACAATTTTTAAACAGTTTGCTGTGTTTCTTTCTGTTCGGCAAAAAGTAATCGGCTTCTTGCAGCATCTCTTGCTGAGAAGTGCCTCATTAGGTCAGCATTATAAAGTACCTGTAGGTGGCAGCGATTATCATTTGGTCCAGTAGGCAAACGTGGATAGAGTGTAATTAGCAAAGCAGCAATAGAACTATTGCTCGTTGAAAATGTGTGTGTTCCTCCCGCAAGAAACAAGAAACCTATTGCCAAGCTTACCTAAAATCCAAGCAGAATTGCAAATACCATAAAGATCAATAGTAAATTCATTTCTAAGAAACTCAGAAAATAGCAATAGATAACTAAATAAACTATTTTTCATTGAACTTCATTGTATATGAATGACAAAGACTGTGGGGTTATTCACCTCCAAGTAAAAGCATGCATGAGCTTGCAATTTATCTCTACAAATGCCCGTAAATAAGATTAATCTTCTGGTCAATAACAATTATGACCAAGAAATCAAGAGCAGAAACATCAATATGCAATAGAGTTTTGGAGCTAATGAATATGTTCCTTCTTCCATGCATGTAAAACTGAAAATTAATCAACTAGATGAAGATAATCCATTACATCTCAAAAATGCCCTATATTACTAGAAGTGTTTGGAAAGTCCACCAAGTTAGCAAATTTGCCAAAAAAAAAACAAACAAAAGCACCGATGATTGCAAACATATGACCCATCAAGATAATGAAATACTACATTATACTGGAGATTATACAGCAAAGGGACATTACCATTATACATATGACCTCAAACTTTAGGCATGTTTTCATGAGATATTTCAAAGTCCATAAAAAAGTCCATTTAGGATTATAAGACCTCATGATTACTTGCAAAGAAACTTACCGCCATTTGAATACCATAATTAGCATGACCATCAGCAGAGCTGCGGCTCCGAAGAAATCTCAGCAACCGAAATGTTTGTAGATCTCCAGAGCCAGCCATAACCTGCTCTCCCATAATACTACCTCTATCATTATAAGTGCTTTCTCCAAAAGGGATGTGAAAAAATAAGGTAGAAATTGCTACCAATGTCTGCATACCACAGATAAGGAAAGAACAATAAGGTGAAGGCATATCTCCAATGTTCCCCTGTCAACGTAGCGAGACAATCCCTTGGGATAAGTATTTCCACTTGTAGCAGAAACAGGCTTGATCTGCAAACAATTGAACAGTCAATCGACAATCAAGAAAATAACAGGATACTAGTTCACCATCATGCATCCTGAATGTAGAACCTCGTTCAGAAAGTAAACAGCGTATCCATAGAGTAATTCTTGCACATTTCCATCCCTTGTACCAGCACATCTCAAACCTGCCCCCACAGTTAAATAAGAATAAGCTTTAAGATAAATGAAAAAACCAAATAAAGTACAAATCAATAAAGCAAGTAAACACCACAAATATATCAAAGACAGTCCCAGAATCTCATTTCCTTATTTTCAAATAAAAGTTTGTGGTAAAATCCGTAACCCAACCTAATAGAATTGATGGTCCATAAAAGATTTTGACATGATTGCAGCTTTCTCTATATAGTTTTCCCATTGCTAAGTCTCCCAACAAAGGAGTATCCAGCGAAGGAAATCTGGATAATGCATCAATTACTAAAGGCAAAGTACTAACTTTAATGAAACAAATATCACATGAATAAAGCACAAGCATGTATGTACCTAGAGAAATACATGCTCCAGCCACTATATTTACATATGCCTGGACAAAGGTCTCTGCATCCATTTCATCAATATCACTAGCGTCATCCCCAAGGCTTTCAACACCATTTTTGACAATGTAAGGAATCTGGGAGAGGATCCAATCTTTGGAGGGATGAACCCTAACATACACAGCAACATTGAATCGCAGTCCAGACTTATGGAGCATTTTTAGTTACTGTATTAACTAATATAACCAGTACCTGTTCCACATTATCAAATTCCGGGCAATGACTCGAAGCATTATGAAGTCAGGCCTCACATATTGCAGATCAAAATGAGTTTGAGGAATAGAAAGCCTTGAAACGATTGTCTCTGATTCAGTCTGTTATAAGCACAAGGAAAATTAGAATATCCTGATATATGCTTTAGAAAATTTCCAAGAAAAATTGTATTTAGAGTTCAACGTTTAAGACTAGTCGGGCAACAGTTGCAGAAAGGTCAGTAAGTATGAACATTAAAAATACCTTCAGAAACATTAGAGCTAAAGCAATGATAGCACCAGGTGCAGTAACATCAACATTTATGGCAGTTCCATCCATCATCTGCACTTCATCAAGGGCAAAGATAAAACAGCATCAGACACAAAGTTATAGAAAATGAAAATACAGCCTTAGCAAGTAGCTGGAACAACCTGCCCAATACCACGATTATGTTCATCAGTTGATGGGGTCAAGAAAAGGGGTCTCTCCTGATCATGGGTAAAACAGAAAATGAGTGATTCAGAAAAACAAAAAGAACTCCATCTAGGGAATCCAAACCCAAATAGCTCATTTAATTCAGTTTTGAAGGCATTACATTATAACACAAAAAAATCATAACAAAACTGATATTAGTAAAGAGAATTCAACAGCATACATTGTGAATTTCCTTCCCGCCAATGTAATTGAACAATCGATCGACCAAACTGTCCATGAAACCAAGTGCATCTTCCCCTCGACCTGAATGAACAGAATAATTAACATAAAAATGCTAGTAAATAGCAGAATTTCTCCTTGTTTAACTAGGGAAGTTTAGGCCCATTCATACCCAATGCAACAAGACCCAGTGCAAATCCTGCAGAAACTGCATAGCCCTCCCTTTCAAGTACATTATCACCTCCACTTCTACGGCCCATTTCACCCTGAAAAAGTGATTTACCTAGAGATTTACTAAATGTTATAACTAGAAATAGACATCACAAATTTTATCCTCAAAAGTGATAAACCAAGCACCCAATTTTATCTCATCCAAAATCTTTGCAAAAATATTTCATCTAAATCATCCTATTGTATTCAACTACTCATCAGTGAATATTGTGTGATGAGCATCAACCTCTAAAAGTTCACCAAATTATCTTCCACATCGGCTCACAACCTTCCACCTATAAAAGGAATAAGCAAGAATTTCTATTCCGATCCACAAAAACACATTTAATGATGGTATTATTCATTATTATGCAATATAAATAAATCATTTCCCAAATACCTAAGCTGCAAGCATCTGAAAAACATAAACATGATTCAATCAATTTTATGTAAAGACCAATGAAAGATATTATATGAGGAACAAACAGACCAAAAATAAAAATCAAATAAGAATAATAAAAAGGCACCAACAGGCTGCAGAAAATAAACAAATGAAGTTCGTTGTCTCTTATTTAGAAATATTTGTGCATCACTCAAACTTCATAACACTAACAATAAAATGATTCCGGTTAATCATATCAAGTAGGAAAAAAAATTATTAACAGTTATAAACTGGAACAACTACCACAGAGACAAGATGAAAAGATACCAAAAGAATTTGCATTGTTTGTGGGTGTACTGATCCTTCATAAAGAAGCCCAACAGAAACTAATGCTGCTGACTGGAAAAAAAAAACAAAAGGGAGCACACAGTCAATCAATATTTGGTATTTCACAAAGTAAAACTACTTCACTGCCTTTCTTATTGGTAAATCAATTTGTCATTGCAGAAACAATTTCACCAAAACATGATTTAACTACTAGTGTAACTACAGGAAGAGTGAACTCAATTGAACTAGCATACAGATTACTAGAAATTACAAAGCCATTAAACAAAACAATAAAAGATTAGGCAGATTCAAGCTAAGAGCTTCCTGGAAAAGCAGTGCGAAAATGAAAGTATAAACTATAGAGAATGTGGTTATGGTTTAGCGTGCCCATGGTAACAAAACTAAGAATTGAGCAGATAAATCCACGAATCAGTTACATATCAACAGATGCATCAGCATGTTAAGGCACGTTTCGCCAAACATATAGAAACTCGATGTTTAAAAACAAGTAACATACACATAAATATATAAAGTGAGTTTTGAAGATGACCAAACAAAAGCAGCTGGATGATTGATACCTGTAGAAGGGTTGGTAATTCCAACTCTGGAAATGAAGAAGAATGCCGAGCAGGTATGTGCACATAAAGTGTCTGCCGAAATTTCAAAAACAAAAATGTATTCAGTTCTATGAAAAAAATGTATTCAGTTCTATGAATTAAGGCTATGGAGAAAGAAGAATTCATTACGATTTGCAAAACCTCAAAACAGAAGAACAAAAAAAGAAAACTGAAACATTTCAGCAAAACAGCGGCTCCATTTGATGGAGAAGATAATCAGAGAGCATGCAGTGTTACCTTTGATACAGCTGGTTGCATTGTCCCCCTATAAGAAGCAGCCAGGCCAAGCATTAATCCTACAGCTGTGCTCTCATGTTCCTATTGAAATAAAGAAATCAAGAAAGCAGAAAATACACTAAGGATTCTTCAGCAGCTACAGTACGATTTCAGGGATAAAGCAAAGATTAATATGCTCGCTCTCTCTCTCTCAAAGAAATACGAAAAGAAATGATATAGACTAGAAAAGAACATCCTTCAGCAGTCGCAGTCCTATTCCAGAGTGAAAGCTAAAATTAATATGCACTCTCTGCCACTCTCCCCTCATTATAGTCCTATTTCAGATTGAAAGCTAAAATTAATACATCACCCCCCTCAAAATGTACCCGTATATTGAATATTCAAGACAACTCGTACCACAAAACATTTTGAGAACACTCTTGAATCTTCATATAAAAATATCAATTGCAAGGTACATTACAGTGCTAGGAATGAAGAGACACAAAAAAGAAAAAAAAAAAGTAAAAGAGTAACAAAAGAGGGTCAAACCTGAGTGAAATAGGTGTATATGTCACTAATAATTAGAACACGCAGATATCCATGTAAACCTAAGGCAAGGAGAAGTCCAGCATGAATAACATTTGGTTCCTGAGGTTTATTATACATAATCCACGTTCTTGACACTTTTCCCTGCACATAAACAGGTAAAGGATACAATACAACATGTAATTTAATTAAATACTATTCCGCAGAATAAGTCTACTGGCAGTAAGACAGGTAAGGGAGAAAAATGAACAAAAATAAAATGCAAATGGTAAAAATTATATCCTAAATTTACTAAGGATTATGCATCTATTGGACAATTGAAGTTGTCTGAAGCTAGCACTTGACCGCAACAGAATTTTTTCAAAGCATAGAGTATAGCATAACATGTCAAAAACTTTCATGTCAGAACTTAGAAGTAACATTTGATCTGACCTGAAGTGGGGCGAGCTTTAGTCCAGCAGCAACAGCATTATGAAACTCGGGCCAAGATTTAAGCTCTTGTATATTCCTTATATTAGGGTCCAGGTTAACCTATGAAAAGGAAAAGCAAAGGCAAAACAATTAAAGGAATAAGGGATTATGAATTGCTCCAAGAATACAAACAGAACAAACAAGAAACAGTTGAGGAAGGCCAGTTTACTAACAGAAAACCTGAAAATTTATCCCCAAAAAAAATATATTTTGTTCAATCGCAATTATTTTATTGAAGACAGATAACTTCGAAATCTACCCTAACACGAGAAACTAACTAAAGTTTGTCTGTTACTGTTTGCCTTTTCAATTTTACCACATCATGGTGACATCCACATCATCACCATTGACAAACCCCTTGCCAGCACCAACACCATCTTGGTAAATTTGGCACCATATCACAACCAAATTGCATCTACTAGCACCACTATCATCAACCCCACTGCTATTAAGAAAAAGTATCCCTTCACCACCACCTGCCATCTTCATTATAAACCATCATAGCATCAACATTACAGGCCCCATTACATCCAACCATCAGCATCTCACCACGATAGCATCCACCGTATTTATAAAAAACACACAATTGTTAATCCAAACAGTTACATTTTTTAATAGGATTTATATTAAGATTTCACATTTATTCATGTATCTACCGTAATTGCTAGTTACATAGCAATTGATTCCTGTAAACGAGTCATGGTCTTTTCTGCCAAAATATCCCAACAGCATATAGTGAACAAAATTTTCAACTTCTAAAAACGTATATGCGCAATGTAGTTTTTAGAAAAAATTAATTATCCAATCAATCTATATCATAAGCAATGGAACAACTCGGTCATAATCAAATGGGATTTTCAAGTAATGGCAAGAGACATGACCATAAATTTTAAATTAATATACAAAATTTACAAGATAATTCTAGAACTTAACATGAACAAACGCACAATAACAAAGAAACACAAAGTAAGAATCTAACATGAACGTACAGTTGCATTTTGTTGGGCAGGCAACCGACCTGCTAAAACAAGCTTTGGGACAGTGAAGGCCTACAAATATTCAAGAAATTCAATTAGATAAATGTGCATGCATCTCCAAAGGGTCAACTTAAATTGAGAAAACAAGAAAAAAATTATATTAAAAAATAAATAAATAAATAAATACAAATGGACTACTAAATACCTCTGTTAGAAGAGTTGATATTGTTGCCAAAGTAAATGCCCCACGGCCCAGTGGAAGAGCAGTGGTCCTCTGCGCTAGGTGCCACAATTGAGCCTTTTTACACAAGAGAGAGAGAAGAAATGAGTAATAAGATGACAATTGACCTCACATAACCATTAAACCATAGATAAAACAATAAATAAGTATACAATAATAAAAATCCATTTAAACTCTGGCCTTATGTCCAAAGATATTATGACAATACTCAATCTAGTAACTAGTTATACATAAGCCCGAAATTGTAAACACAGATGAGAGGCTAAACCCTCTACATTCTGTGGTGCTACATTCTAAAGGCAGAAGAAACATAAACACTGGATACTTGAAGTTATAAATCAGCACTGTTCAAAGACACAAGGTAAGCATTGATGCCATAATCCCTCTCCAAAAACAACCATCTCATTAGTACTACACCCTCTTTAGTTCCCATGTACAATATTAGTGAAAAGAAACTAACAAGCATCCAGATGAATTTCCGAGATTCAAAACATTTGTTGATAAAGAAAATGTAGGGAGATATTTCTACAGTCTAATCACCTAATCCACAATTCCTAAGGGATTACAGTGAGTTGAGCCTTATCCTCTGTTGATCCCTGATTAAGAAAACTTTCTACCTCAACCACATAATTCAGCTCAGTTTTTTTTTTTTTTCATTCTACCCAACAATATACTTTTAAATTCAAAATGTTTTGAGCACAGAAGAGAAATCGACAATTAGAACACAAAACATATAATAAATGGCCTCTAAAAGACAGCAGGGGATATCTTTGGAGTAAACTCATCTTAGGGCCTCAAAAAGACATCAAAGGATGTCTTTTGAGTAAAAACTAGCATTTACCATCACAGTTTATAAAAATAAAGGTAAGACCTATAACAAATAGAAACCAAATATTGCAATATTGAAATGAGAAAAAGCAAAGTATACCTGTTGTATATCTTGATCAGAAGCACTGGGATTAACAGATGTTTGGATAGCCACAGGTTTTGCAGAGCACAGAAGGCGTCTAACCTAAGAGAAGTCACAACTAAGCCAATAAAAACACAGAAAGAACTTGAACGCATGCCTAGCGAAGTTTGATAAAAAGTGGGAAAACCCCAATCTAAACTGACTAGAGGATGCTAGATATTGAAAAAAATTAGTATACATGTAAAAAGTTTACACCATTAAGCATTGCAAATTAACAAGTGCAGACAATGGAAGATTATCTCAATAGTGATGACTTCCATAACTGCAGGGTTCTTGGTCAAGTACAAAGGAACTAAGCAGACCTCATTCAATCGCAGATCACGACCATACTGCAATTGAGTGCTAGAGTTGAAGATGTGCTCCATACCATCTATCACAGACCCATCAGCAGCATCCGAGTCCTCAAACTTGGAATTGTAGGATCCAGTCGAATCAGAAACAGCAGAAGGAATTGTCACAGGATGCATATGCAGCATGTAAGGTGCAGACATAGATATTAGATTCACATTGGGTTGGGTTTCCAGATCTTTAGATTTGCGGGAATGCATCAAACGTGACATGGCCAGATCTTCACGACCAAGAAGGACATATGCTGCTGCAGGCCAGTCAGTTGGTGGAGATTCCCGGCACTTATCCAACACCTATGAAAAACTGAAACAATCATTAGAGTAGGAGTATCTTTTCCAGATATTTAGGTTTTAGAATCATTTTTTGGAAACAAAATTTCTGCATGCATTGCTATTTTTCTGATTTTGAAAGTCGACCAGAGTTAAATGGCACTTGATCAGTAGTCCAGTCAATCATATTCTTATTTGGTTTTGCTCATGTCCACTCCAGTACTCAAAAGTTCTATTCAGATTAAATTTGAATTAGGTCTACTCATTGAGTTACAAGTCTTTTAAAAAGATTTGGGCTCAGTTTTAGCTCTTTAAAACATGTTTTGTTTAAGCAAAATGGCACAAGGAGACTTTAAAAAGTTAATAATAACAATAATAGGAAAAGAAATTGAGATAAGAATGTATTTGGGAGTTCTGAGATCTTACTTGAAAAACACACACACAAGACTGAAAAGATGAAGATGAGGAGAAACAGAAAGTGAAGACAAAGAAAATGGTGAACAAGAATGGCCAAGGAAAAATCCTGAAGCAACTTGGCAGTTAATGCAATGCAGAAAAAAGAGTGAATTTGCCCTCCTTACCAAAGAAGACTACAATTATTAGGAAACCATGCTAGATTTTGTCAAAGAGAATGAGCGTGTCCAAAGACAGAACATCAAATGATCAAACCCCATAATAAGCCTGACTTTTACCAATAAATTCCTCCGATCATTATATAAATCTATCAATACCAAAAATTAAAAGAACTATAAATTTCTCACCATATTTTTTGCAGAAAAACCTAGTCTGATGACGGCATAATAAACATTTTTTACCCCTTTTCATTTTGATTATTTCTCAGAATCTACTACATATTTGCAAAGTTTTTCGACTCCAATTGCAGTCAGATTTTCCAACACACTACAAAACGAAATAACCTTACATGTCTCAGAGGAAGAGATACACCAGAAGGCAGTGAGTCCAGCTGCTGGAGACCAAATCTTTCCCCAACCATTGCCAATACAGTAAACTCCTCCTTGGTGCAATATGATCCCACAGCAACATTGCAGTAAACACCAGAAGACAGCTTCTTCCCTATTTGTTCACCACCACACAATAAACTGTAGAAGGAGACTATCTTTCGTGCCCAGCTCACTACAGAACTTCCATCTTTAAAGATTAAAGGTGGTAGATCATTGTTATCAGCAGAACTACAACCGAATTGCAAACAGCATTCAAGCCATCTGAAAATACTAGGGGGAGTTTGTTGGGGAAGAGATTTTACACATCTCCCAATTTTCTTATGAAGGAAAGGGAAATCCCGAATATAATGGTCCAAATAACTTTCCTTGCCAAGAAATTTGGCAATTTTGCACAACAAAACTGCCAGAAGCTCCAAGTCCCTACAAGCAGAAGTTTTGACTTGCTAAGAAAACAGTACAGTTTCACAAGGCTGTCATGCAGCAAGAACAGAAAAACTAAACTCACCGATTGTGAAGATTATCCAATTTCAGACTTTCATATAATGCATGCAGAGAATCCAAAGTCTCCTGTAATATCTCAAAGTAAAATGATTCTTCTGAACTTTGTTTATCCTTCATATTTTCTCCAGAAAAACACAATTCCCCAGTATCAAGTGATGTTGCAGAAGAATGATCAGTAATGAAGTTGAGTTTTGTGTAGTTTTTGTGAAATCTGCTGTTAAGAAGGAACTCCCAGGATGAAAGTGGCAATGAACCAGAAGGCTTCATAGATTCTGCACTAGACTTTCTACATATTCCAAGTATAACACTAGAAAATGAGTCCCATTCAGAGTCAACACCTGAATCAGCCCTTGACAAGTAGTTAGAATCATTCTCTCCCCAAAGAAGAACAAGAAAATGATTATAGAAACTGGAACTAAGCCCCTCAGCCATTGCTGTGATGCAGTCATTCACCAATGAAGATGAAGGACTTCTTCGTAATACACATCGAAACATCTAAAAATAATAATAAAAAGATTAGTCAGGTGCTATAAGACAACTAATGAACACATTTTCATGGGGAGAAAACAAATAAATACTACTGATACTAGTAAACTTTCATTTCACTACCAGAATTTCTCGGCCAAAATTTTAGAGTTGATGTGAGCATTGAGCATGATGTCAGCAACATTTTCTAAACAGAGCTCAACCAAATTCACTAACTTGTTCAGATAGAAATATTGCATTTTTTTATTAACAAGAGATACAAGAACCAATTTTTCCCCATTCCACCCAGCCTAGAGCCATATGTAATGCAGCATAAAAGAAATAGAATAAATAATATGAAATAAAATTACCAGAAAATGAATTAATATCAAAGATTAAAGAACAAAAGAGGCAAATAAGTCAAGAAAGTTGCAGATCAGTCCACATCTAAATGAACCTCAGAAAATAGAAGCGCAAAAATATATTGTAACTCATGCAAAATTGTTAGCAAAAACTTACTAGACATAAGAATTAGAGTACCTGACCGTTATTTGTTATTAGATTGACACGCCCCTCCACCGCATCAGACAATCCTAGAATCTTCAAATCATGGGGAACAGACATAGTCTCTGAAAATTCCGAAGTATGGAAAAGAGGACGTTTACCCAAACGAGAAGGCAACAGATACTTGCACAGACATTGCTTCCCAGACTGCAGTATGACATATATATCAGTTAACCACATATAAGAAAAGGATAAAAAGAGTTTAACAAACAGATGTCCCTTCCCAGGGAAAAGTGCTATCAAAAATATTGCTACATAAGAAATTCTATATTCTCTAGAGCACATAATGTGGGGAACAGTGCCAGCATGAAAACTATATCCGCTTTGTGTTACAAAGAAAGAATAAGGAGGCCTTATTAGAAAGTAATATCATATTCAAGAATGCCTTTCGGAACTAATAAACATAATTATCATAAATAACTGCATCATACATGAAAAAGTTGTGCACTTCAAGAAACTAGGCAGCTTAGCTGAAAATGAGACATAATCAAACCAACACATCCCAAACAATCCATTTCATAATGCGCACCGCTACATTAGCAGGCGCTCGTCTTGCAAGTATACCATCTGAATTACCACCCTAGTAATATCAAGATGAACTAAGTTCCAGTTAGACATGCAAACAGTCCATTTTTAACTAAATGAAGTTTACATAGAGAAGCTAAACAAAATTATTAACAAAGGTTAAAACAAAATACTTGTGCATGCAACTTACATAGAGAAGAAGTATGTTTTCTGGAGACAAAACAATGATGTCTGAATATGGAAGTGGTCCAACTTTCACCCTGACAAGGAAAAGAGGAGGAAAAAAAACAGGAAAAATCATTAGTGGATAAACAATTGATCAAGAAATCTATAAATGGAGAAAGCAAAAAAAAACTATAAGTGATGAAAACTAAGGTAGCTCTACCTTGGGCGTGTTACAACCACTGGTGCAGCTGCAATTGCAGTTATGCTCCAGCTCATGTCAGGTTTAACATCAAAGATAATCTCATTATTGATTTCAAGACTTTGAAGCCTTACTGACAACAACTTCTTCTGTTCTTGAAGAAGAAAACAAAGAACAGGAGAAGTATCATTGTCAGTGGCCAGAAATACCTGGTAAACATGGACAACAACAAATTTCTTAGTTAGACCATATTAACATCTCAAAAAGACAATGGTAGAACTAATATCATAATCCGTTTGTCTAAATGCAGATAACATGTACAGAAAATGGATAAAGCATAGTGCTCAAATGACAAAATACAAACGCAAAGTGCACTGACTTTAGAAGAACAAAAGTTGTGAACAAAATAACTCGAAGAAATATTTAAATTTTGCAGAAAAAAATGAATAAAGTTGAAGAGCAAGAAAAAGATGAAACTTCTGACTGCAGATAGCACTAAGTGTCTTTTTTCATGTCATGGAATTGAATGTATGGGTTAAATTTTATATTGCAAAGGATGCCCAAAACTAATAAAAAGCACCTTACAGGCAGCTGTCTGGGCACCCTTCCCTTGCCAAATTCTACGAAAGGAGAATTGTTTAGCTAACACACCAGCAGGAACTTCATCAATTGAACAAACATTTGCCTCTTCAATGTTGGAATTGATAATTTCAGCAACCCACACTGAATGCTGCAACTTTCCTGCATAAAAAGTGGCAAGGTCAAATAGTGTAATGCATGAAAAGAGAAAAGGTAGAGGCAAACAAAACATGGAGGTAAAGTTTATCTAGTCAAGGATAATGAGATACCTTTGTTGTATGAAGCCATTAGAGGAATTTGGTTGCTTGTCCAAATTGTTCTTTCATCAAAATCTTTCATTACACTCAATCTTCCTCTTTCTTCAATGTAAGTTGACTGAAAAAATCCAGTAATATAAATTATTTCTGACCGTGAGTGTGTGAACCACTAAAAAGCAGAAGGTAAGATTGCAAGAATGTATACATACCTGCAGCTCTTCCAGCAGATCTGTCAGAATCAGATGCGAGGCCAAGGTAGCTGTGTCTGCTTTGTTCATGTTATCAACTGTACCCAAAATAGTGGCATTTTGTTGTGGACTGTGACCCATTTCTCTTCTAGGGCGGGTAATATCGCGTGCACCTAATAAAGGACTTGTGGATGGCAGTGAACTCCCTTCAGCAGCTGGCTGGAGTAGCAAACCAAACGGAAGAGGCCATATTGATGTAATGGTAGAGGGGAGGGGAATGGATACTACTTCGCCTGGTAAAATTAAAAAGAACTGTATGAAGATCGCACTGCAATTCTAAAAGCGAAATAAATTCAGCCCATTCAAGGAATTGAATAAGCTAACTATGGAACTAATTCTCAGGATAAATATAAGCAATTGCTTCAATGTAAATAGGGATAAACCAAGAATGCAGAGTACAAAAATTATTGGCTCCTATATTATTGATATACATCACAATATCACAATTATTTTTACCCTGAACAGATATATCAGAAGCATATGATATTTTCCCTTTTCTCAAAATATTGCTGCAATCAAAAGGGTGGGATATTTTTGGCACATTAAAACTCCTAAGACATGCAAGTTAAACATTGCTAAGTTGCAAGAGTACACTTAACTACTTTAAAGAAAGGAATTTTTTGTTTTATTAAATTAATGAATCATCACACTTACTAGCCAGCTTACCTGATATGTTATATATTGTCAGAGTACCAATTTGCAAGATACAAAGCAAAGCCTCAGAAACATCACCTAGACGACACCAGCATGCCTACAAAATAAGAGACACAGTAATTATCAGAAATTCAATGCCTACAACAGATAAATGACAAATTTAAGTCAATTAGCTGAAATTACTGCTTCCAAAATAGAGATTTACTGCCACCTAAAGAACGAATAGGTTAAAAATTGAGGAAAATTACCATTTTAACTGGTGATGGAGATGTGAATCTCTTGAATACTCGCGAACCTGTGGACCATATTATCCTATCATACACAACAAGATTAATTCATGTTAACAAGCAAATACTTCAAATCAATAAAGATCATTAATTATTGTCAATGCTCACATAATATCAATTAAATCAATACAAAATTAACCAAATTCTTCAGTAAATAGTCACTACATTTCAAATTAAAATAAAATTTCGCTTATTCACCTGTTTCCTCTAATGAAGAGCTCGTGATCGCATTGATCGCTAAAAGGAGACGCCGAGCTATCGAAAGCGCTGGCTTCGTCGCGGTCGCGGACGAGCTCGGGGTCAAAAAGGAAGTAATCGTACTTATCGGCGACGACATTGTTGTTGTCGAGAGGTTTTCCGTCGAGAGCTTCTGCTATTAAGCCAAATGGCTTGAACTCGCCGAGTACGGTGAGTTCGCGGAGCATGGAATCGGTGAGTGAGTTGAATTGACGAAATCGGAAGAGGAAAATGGTGAGTGAAGTGAAGGAGAAAATTTTTGACTCGCTCCCGCTCTTTTTTTTTTTTTTTTTTTTTTTTTGGTGTTTAAACCCTAGGGTGGGTTTTTGATGTTTGGTTTCTGAAATTGGTTGTTCTTGTTTGGAATTAGTGTTTCTTTGAACTGGTTTAGTATAGCTATAATAGAGTTATAATTTAGTAAAATTAAATTTATTTTAACAAGAGAATTGAGGCATTTGTTTTTCGACAAGAAAAATTAATATGATTATTGTATTTGTGTAATCTATTTATATATAAAAAGTTAGTTCAAATCAAAAAATTTCTAAAATATTTTAAATTAACAATAAAGTAT
>CATIWO010757591.1:0-18234 GCA_949673435.1 Macaranga tanarius | reverse complement strand
AGGATTGTAATTGTTTCTCTGTATAGCTAGTACATGAGACTTTTCCTCTGGTGTTGTACATCTTTCTCTGACTTCTCTATCTAGCTCCCTATTGATAAGATTATTCGATGCCACTGGAGCCTCATTTTTTATTTTCATGTCTGCTTCCACCTTTGGAGATTAAGGAGAAGGCACAGAATCAGCCTTCCCTTGGGAAACCAGTATAGGAACCTGACGAAATAATACTTCACTTTCAGGATTCTGCATTTGGGCAATAGGAATTGCTATTTCATCAGATAAAATATTGCCCCCCGAGCCTTGCACCTGATTTTGAGAATTCGGTGATTGGCCTTGATGAATTTATAAATTGCCTTGGGGAAATGCTGTGTGACCTTGAGGAGATGATGTCTGACCTTGAGATAATGGTTTCAGCTCTTGATGAACATTGCCCCCCGGGCTTTTTTTCTGCTGAAAACCCTCATGATTGTGAATTCCAAGCTGAGGACTTGGATTACCAATAGAAACCATATCTCCATCATCAGGCTTGACAGGAAATAAATGTCTAGAGTCTCCACAGGATTCAATCATCGCCTTTGGAGAAACTTTAGGACTCCTTTGCCTCAGATAGGCTTCAACCATTTTAGTCAATGAAGTTACCATCTTCTGCAAAGCACGAAAACAATCTTGAATAGCACTGATTATCTGTGCTATTGAATCTCGAACCTGTTTTATTCCATCTAAGAAGATGGTTTGGGCATCAGTGCCCACAGTTGTAGTAGTATCTAAATTTTGGCTTGAATAGCCAAAAGTTGGTGCGTCGATCCAAGTTTGATCCTGAGGCACCCATCCTTTATAGGTTTATTGCATCTGATCACCTTTTCTTATAGGCATGTTGGTCGGATTACCAACCCAAAAGATTTCTCTATTAAAGTTAAACACTCCATTGGAATGTCTCCCACTGTGGTCGCCAAATGAATATTTGTACAAATTTCTGGCAAACTGGATGTTTGTGTCCCACCGAGCGTGCCAAAAGCTTGTTGGTATAATTTAATAATTACTGACTTCTTTCAAATGAGTGTGGATTCTCAAACGCCTTTATAACAATTTCTTTGAGTTCTAAGGATGTAAAAGATGGTATTTGATTATAAATGGTAAATTGATTGTTGGAGATAATGACAATTTGCTAGAGAAAATGATAAATTGCTAGAGGAAATGATAAATTACTAGAGGAAATGATAAATGAGCTAAAGGAAATGATAAATGAGCTAAAGGAAATGCTAGAGGAAATGATAAATGAGCTAAAGGAAATGCTAGAGGAAATGAAAATAAGCTTGAGGAAATTGTAAATATGTTGGAGGTAATAATAATAAGCTTGAGGAAATTGAAATTGTATTGAATTGAATGTGAATACAAAAGCTATTGAAAGCATAAAATTGCTAAAAGAAATGGCTATTTGCTAAAAATTGATTGGATTGATTTGTTGTTGAGTTGTTGATTGTTGTTGTTGATTGTTGGTTTTTTAATGGATGCTGCTTGCCTTCCTTTATAGCTCAGTCTCTTGGTGCACAAGCGTAGTCTCATAACTTTTCACCTTGCTTCAGAAGTTGAGTTCCTTTAATTCTTCAATAATTGCTCTCATAAATTCTATAACTTCTATATCCCTTGCATTTCCTTTGGCTATTCTTCAGCTCTTCATTCTAGAATTTTCTTCCTTCTTCACCAAGTCTTCAATTATTGACTTCTCCAGCATCTTCTAGTATCTACGTGCTCTTTAGCTTTAATTTCCCCAAGCCTTCCTGTAACCTGCTCGTTGAATTTCCTTAAGCATTGAATTTCCTCCAACTCTTCAGTGTCTCTGATTACCTCCAGCAACAGCCTCTGCTTGATTTTTCTATATATATATATATATATATATATCAAATAGAGTTCAACATACGTATCTTTTATCATTCATTCATAAATACACAAATTGTTTAAAAAAAACATAGAGAAAAAAATTTGAGAGAAAAGGTGCTAGCACGCCAACTTTATTTTGGGTGTTCTGTTCATGTGGATACCGGTAAAGGACATTACTCTTTAGTTGCATCTGTATTTCGATAGAAGACAGTGAAAGGCTCGAGATAGGGTGTCACCGGAGTGAACCTCTTCTTTTCCTTCCTACAATCTTGCCATTGAAAATGTCTTGGTAAGATTCTAGTCTCAGTTTTAATTGATTTAATCTGAACTACTTGGATCGTGTAGGAGTTTTTACGGTCAAAATTTTTGTTTTCCTTTGCGTGATTGTGACCCGGAACCCAACATGACCTTCACATGACTTGGGTAGTCATAATATCTTGCTAGAGGCCACTTATGACTTATGGGCTACTAATAAGTGTGAAATATGCATGTATTGAGCACTCTATTTTATTGCATATTAAGTTTAGAAATGCATTGTTTAGTTAGTTTTTAGTTAGTTTTGTTATTTTATTTTAATTTAGGTGCTTTTATGTTAAATAGGTAATTTTTGTTTAGTTTTTGGTTGTAGGATGCATTTGAGGAGAGATGGATATTATACTTAAAGATAAAGATAAGATTGAAGCTTAAAGTTGGAAGTTATCCTCGCATCAGGGCACATGGCCATGCGCACGCCCATGTGTGGAGTGGCATGCCCATGCGCTTACCCATGCCTGAATTAAAAAAGAGACAGTCAACAGAGCACATGGCCATGTGCACGCCCATGTGCCAGTCACACGCCCATGTGCCAGTCACACGCCCATGTGCACGGCCATGCCTGATTTTAAGATTTCAAAGTTATTTTAATGCATGGGTGTGTCCAATTATTACATACATGTGCATAATAATGTGGCAGCCAATCAAAAGTAGATTTTAAGCTGGAGTTTGGATAGATATAAGCTCATCTTTTAAGCCTATATTTAGATAGAGTTTGGGAGAGTTTAAATGACCTTTTTCATTAGGAAACTACGTCCTTTAAAATAGAACCATTTTGTTTTTCATTAAAGGGAGAGGTAGTTTTTAGTTTTAGTGGTAGTTTTTGGTTCTCTACTCTTCTCGTTCTTCAGAATACATTTTCATTTTGTTTTGATTAGTAGAAGTGATACTTGGCTTGAAGTTAGAAGAGAAAGGCTTCCTTACATCATTTGAAAGGGGGTTTCGCTTGTATCACTCTTTTATTTAATTGTTATTATGTTCAGAATGGTTTTCATTTCTTATTTGTTTTCTCCTATTCTCAATATGAGTAGCTAGATCCTTTTTAGGGTTTTTATTCTGAATTGACCGTGTGCTTATTGTGATTTATGTTATGTTGCTATATCTAATTCATTGGTTATTATTGTGCTTAATGTCATTTTAGGATTGATCACCCTAGAATGTAATTGAAACTATAGGCTTAATTAAAAGATAGGTTCTATAGGAATAGGCAATGACCTATTGATTGCTTAATTAGTTGAGAGATAATTAAGTGGATCAATATTAACTAAAGGTTGTGTTTAAAATTGGAATTAAAAGGTATTAGGTTGGTAAGAGCCAGTGAACTGAGTGTTAATTAATCTCTAATTAACTATAGGTTTATCTAAGAGGAAAATCTATAGTTTTTAAGATCCCTTCAAAATGAATTAGAACTAGTTAAGCCTAATTGGTCAATCAATCCTTTAAAATGGTCCAATTGAGAATAAGAACCCTAGCTTTTAATATTTGTTTGAATTTGAATTTTACTTTAGCTTATTTGGTTTTAATTTTTAAAGAATTTAAACTCTATTTTATTGTCTAAACAAACAAACATAGTTAGTATTACAATATTCAATCTATAATCTCTATGGGAAGATATCTTTGTTGCTACTTAATACGATTCTGTGCACTTGTGGATTTTACACAACATCAAGTTTTTGGCGCCGTTGTCGGGGATTGGCAAGGAATTGATATTATTAAGAAAATTATGTTCCTTGATTTAGACGTTATTTTATTTTTGTTTTTAATTGTGGTATTGCAGGAATTTTTGTTGGTTGATGCACATCACACGAAGTGCAAGCAAACAAGGACTTGAGTTGATACCATTTGATTTGGAGTTAGAGAAGATAGTTCGTGAGAAAAACAAACAAACAATCGTATCACGACAATCACTAAGCAAAATGTACTAAGAGAATGACCCACCGAAGCAACAAGTTCTTCAAAATCCTTAGAATGGTTGGAGAACCATGCGAGATTTTGTGAGTCCTAATGTACAAAGTGATCAGATACCAATTGTAAGGCTGGCGGTAGCAGCAAACAACTTTGAAATACAGTCGGCAATGATCCAAATGATTCAAAATTCACCATTCAATGGGCTACCATATGAGGATCCATTTAGTTATATGTCTAGATTCTTAGAGTATTGTTCTACCTTCAAGATGAATGGAGTACAGCCTTATGCAATCCGGTTGATTCTCTTTCGATTTTCTCTTATGGATAGAGCAAAGAGATGGTTTACAAGCTTGCCACCCAACTCCATCAACACTTGGCAAGAGCTTTACATATATTTCTTCAACAAATACTTACCACCTACAAAGGTGTTGAGGATCAGAAATGAGATTAACTCTTTCTTTCAAAGAGATGATGAAACATTCTACGAGTGTTGGGAAAGATTCAAAGACCTTCAGAAGTAGTGTCCACCTCAATTGATTCCTGCATGGGATCTAGTGCAATCATTCTACAAAGGAGTCAATCATGGGGTTGAAGTCAACATTAATGCAGCAGCTGGAGGTACTATCATGTCAAAGATATCGGAAGATGCCTTGGATCTCTTTGAAGAAATGGAAAATACATAAAGTTTATGGTCTAATGAGAGGACCATTACAAAGAAGGCTAGAGCAATAGAAGTGGACAGTTTAACCATATTGAATGTAAAGCTTGATGCTCTGATAAAAAGGATGGACATGGTGAATGTGAATGCAGTGTCTACATTGTCTTTCTCATATGAACTATGTAAATGAGGTCATCCTACCATAGAAAGTCAAATGATGCAAGGAATGTCTACTACAGAGGGTGTCAACTATGTGGGCAACTTCAAAGGACCTCAAAACCAAGCCTATGAAAATACCTACAATCCAAGTTGGAGGAATCATCCAAACTTCTCTTGAAGCAATCAAGGAAACAACCAGTAGACATTCCTTGCATCATTTGACATTCTATAGTAGGATGACTTCCTTTACATAGTGGGTAACTTAAAAGGACCTCAAAACCAAGCCTATGAAAATACCTACAATCTAAGTTGGAGGAATCATCCAAACTTCTCTTGGAGCAATCAAGGAAACAACCAGTGGAGACCACAAGCACCACCAGGATTTGGAGGTCAGAATACACAATAACCTCAACCCCAATTTCAATAAGACAAAGGTTCATTCTCTGGAAGATCAATGGAGAGCAAGATGGAGAAATTCATGGATATGATGTCATCAAATATGAGCCAGCAAGATGAAGCTCAAAAGAGGATGGAGCAAATGATTCGCAATCATTCTTCATCTATTCACAATCTAGAAGTGCAAATGGGGTAGCTAGCAAATTCCTTATCAATAAGGAATCAAGGTGCATTACCAAGCAATACAGAGAAGAATCCAAAAGAGCAAGTAAAGGCTATCACCTTGAGAAGCTGTATAGAAATCCAAACCCCTAAGGCAATAACGGAGTATGAAGAAAAGAAGAATGAAGGAGAGAAAGAACAGGATGATGAAAGGGTTGAGACACCAGAAGAACCAAAAGTGAAGGTGGAAAACAAAGCTAAGCTGAAAGCACCACCAATTCAACCTTATGAACCTCCAATACCATACTCGCAAAGGTTGAAGAAAAAGAAGCATGATCAGCAATTTGAAAAATTCTTAGAAAGATTCAAGACACTTCACATCAACATGCCTTTTATGGAATGTCTAGCTTAGATGCCAAAGTATGCAAAATTCTTAAAGGAGCTGATTTCTAACAAAAAGAAGTTGTAGGAGTTTGAGATAGTCACACTTACAAAGGAGTGCAATGCAATCATCTCAAATAAACTTCCTTTACAAAGGAAGCAACCAGGGAGTCTTACTATTCCATGTTCTGTTAGGAACTTATCATTTCAAAAATCTTTGTGTGATTCAGGTGCTTCTATCAATCTTATGGCTTTATCTATTTATAGAAAATTGAGACTTGGAGAAGTAAGACCAACAAACATTTGTCTACAACTAGCAGATAGGACAGTAAAGGAACTAGAAGGAATAGTGAAAGATGTGTTAGTAAGGGCTGGAAAGTTCATTTTTCCAGTGGACTTTGTCATCCTTGACTTTGAGGAAGATGAAGACGTTCTATTGATCCTTGGAATGCCTTTCCTCTACACTGCCAAGGCAATCATTGACATTTATAATGGAATACTAACTCTAAGGGCAAGTGAGGATAGTTGTAAATTCAATATGTATCAAGGTATGAAACATTCTTCTGAAAGTGATTTATGCTTTAGAGTTGATATTTTGGATGAATGTGTGATTGAAGTCCAATGAAGGAGGTTGGCAGAGTGTGATGAATTGGATTATATTGAGAAGTGTATGCAAGTACAAAACCCCTTAGATGAAGATTACCTTAAACACCAAACTCATTTTTTCCAAATTCAATTACCAAACACTGAACCTACATCACCATCAACCATAAAACCACCAAATGTAGAATTGAAACCCTTACCTCAACATTTGAGGTACACTCTTCTTGGAGAAAACCAAAATCTACCTGTGATTATATCCTCTAAACTCACCTAAGACCAAGAGGAATTACTTGTAAGGATGCTTAAGAGGAGAATAAGAGCAATTGGTTAAAAATTTTAGATATAAGAGGGACAAGTCCTTCTTATTTCATGCACAAAATTCTAATAGAAGATGGATTCAAGCTAACCATTGAAAGGCAAAGGAGGCTAAATCCAAATATACAAGAAGTGGTGAAGAAAGAGGTGGTCAAGTTATTAGATGCAGGGATTATATACCCAATCTCAGACAGTTCATGGGTAAGTCCTATCCAATGTGTACCAAAGAAAGGAGGAATAACTGTGGTGGAAAATGAAGAAGGTAAGCAGATCTCTACAAGAGTAGTGACTGGATGGAGAGTGTGTATTGACTATAGGAAGTTGAATTTGGCTACTAGGAAGGATCACTTTCCACTACAATTTATTGATCAGATATTAGAGAGGATAGCCAGACATGCCTTTTACTATTTCTTAGATGGTTATTCAGGCTACAATCAGATAGAAATTACTCCAGAAGATCAAGAGAAAACGAATTCACATGTCTATATGGCACATTTTCTTATAGAAGAATGCCATTTGGATTGTGTAATGGTCCAGCAACCTTTAAAAGGTGCATGATGGCCATATTCTCAGACTTGGTGGAAAAAATTATGGATGTATTCATGGATGACTTCTCAATCTATAGAAGCTCATTTGAAGGATGCTTGGAGAATTTAGAGCAAGTTCTGACAAGGTGTGAGGAGACAAATTTGGTACTAAATTAGGAGAAGTGTCATTTTATGGTGGAGGAAGGAATTGTCCTTGAGCATAAAATTTCAGCACAAGGTATTGAAGTGGATAAAGTAAAAGTAGAAACTATTAAAAAGCTTCAGTACCCAACAAATGTCAAAGGAATTCAAAGTTTCCTAAGCCATACAGGATTCTATCGACCGTTTATCCAGAATTTTTCAAAAATCTCTAAACCTCTTTGTAAATTACTTGAGAAAGATGCTTTGTTTGACTTTACTAATGATTATAAATTGGCTTTTGATAGGTTGAAAAAAGCATTGATATCAGCTCCTATAGTTGTCTCGCCAGATTAGAATCTTCCATTCGAACTAATATGTGATGCAAGTGATCATGCAATAGGAGCTATACTTGGCCAAAGGAAGGAGAATAAACTTCATGTCATCTATTATGCAAGTCGAACCTTGAATGATGCACAACTCAACTATGCCACAATCGAGAAGGAGATGCTAATAGTAATTTTTGCTTTTGATAAATTTTGATCTTACTTACTTGGTTCTAAAGTTGTTGTGTATACAGATCATGCAGCGTTGAAATACCTTTTAAAAAAAAAGGATTCAAAGCCAAGGCTCATACGATGGGTGCTACTTTTACAAGAGTTCGACATTGAAATTAAAGACAATAAGGGATCAAAAATTGTAGTAGCTGATCATCTCTCAAGATTGGAGCTAAAGCAAGAAGACAATGAGGAGGAAGACCCTATCCAGGAGCTATTTCTAGATGAGATGTTGTTAGCAATCCAAAGTATAAATGTACCATGGTTTGCAGATATAGCTAACTTCGTATCAAATGGAAAATTTTCAGAAAAATTCAATAGTCAGCAGAGGAAGAAGCTCATTCATGATTCTAAGTATTATCTATGGGATAATCCTTATCTTTGGAAGCTATGCAATGATAGTTTGATAAGAAGATGTGAAGATGTCTAGGAGATGAAGAAATAGTTCAATTTTGCAGCATTGTCACGAAATGGTCAGTGGTGGTCATTTTGGTCCACAGAGTTCTGTGCAAAAGTTCTTAAAGTAGGGTTTTATTTTCCTACTCTCTTTCATAATGCTAGAAAGTGTGTACTCAGTTGTGATGCATGCTAGAGGAGTGGCAACATTTCAAAGAAGGATGAAATGCTCCAATCGGGAATTCTTGAAGTAGAAATATTTGACGTATGGGATATAGATTTCATGGGGCCATTTTCTATCTCAGATGGAAAAAAGTACATACTTGTTTGTGTAGATTATGTGTCTAAATGGGTAGAATCTCAAGCTTGTGCAGTAAATGATGCAAGAGTAGTTTGTAAATTCCTGAGCAAACACTTTTCTAGGTTTGGAATGCCTCGAGCTATCATAAGTGATGGTAGAACACATTTCTACAATAAAAATATAGAGGCATTGCTAGCTCATTATGGGGTTAAACACAAGATAGTCACTTCATATCATCCCCAAATAAGTGGACAAGTGGAAGTAAACAATAGAGAGTTGAAGAGGATTCTTAAAAGAACAGTGAGCAAGTCAAAAAAAGAATGGGCAAGGAAGCTGAATGATGATTTATGGGTATATCGCACAGCTTACGAAACACCTATTAGAATGTCTCCATATAGGTTGGTGTATAGAAAAGTATGTCATCTTCCTGTTGAAATTAAGCATAAGGCTTACTGGGGAATCAAGGCTTTGAATTATGATTGCAAGAAAGTCGCGGAAAAGAGGCTCTTATAATTGAGTGAATTGGAGGAGATAAGGGAGTTGGCATATAAAAACTCCAAAATTTAAAAAGAACGTACAAAGAAATGGCATGATGCCGAGGTAAAGATAAAGAGTTTTCAAGAAGGAGACAAAGTGTTGTTATTCAAGTCCAGACTCAGATTGTTTCCAGAAAAGCTCAAGAGTAGGTGGTCGGGGCCATTTATAGTGAGCCATGTCTATCCCTATGGAGCTATGGAAGTTTGCAATACTCAAGGAGAAAAGTTCAAAGTTAATGGACAAAGACTGAAAATCTACCATAGAGGCACATGGGAGAACTTTTGCCAATCAGCCTTTTTGGCTGATTCAATACTCTGAAGAGCATGATGGTATAAGCTCACAGACCTAAAAGAGCGCTTCTTAGGAGCTCAACCAAGCTTTTATGTTTCTTTTTCTTTTATTTTCTTTATTTTAATTTTAGTTGTGTGTTTTGAGTTTTAAGTTTTCTTTGTATTCTATAGGAACGAAGAGAAGAAGCTTTAGCAAGATAAGGATTTGAAGAAGTGGAGGAGCGCTTAAAGATGTTTTGCAAGTGTATATTTATGTGGGAATCCAGTGCTTATGATTACATGTTGTGTGTTTAAATCCTAAAGTTTTTCATGTTTTGATCAAGTAAAAAGGTTGCACACCTTGTTGCGTAGTCATGTACCTTAATTTGTAAGCTTAGAATAGAAATTTTAATGTTTGGCATGCCCATGCGTATGACCATGCCAAACCAAGAAAAAAATTAGTCGAATCAAGCACGCCATGTGCATGGTTGTGCATTTGAGGCATTAAAAGTAGCACAGAAGCAAGGCAGGCATGGCCATACGCATGCCTGTGCCTACCATTGCCAAAATGGCCAACACAGGCACATGGGCATGTGCACTGTCGAATTTTTGTTCACTAAAAGATAAAAAGTGCATAAAAAATGTGCCTATCTTTAAAATTTTTCAAGTTCCCACACACCTTTCATCTTCCTAACATCTCCCACTTCCCAAATCCTAGGGTTCTTCAATTTTCCCAAATTCCCAACACTTTCCATTTTCAATACATTGAAATCTCCAACTT
The DNA here is from genome assembly GCA_949673435.1 of Macaranga tanarius. Classification (NCBI taxonomy): domain Eukaryota; kingdom Viridiplantae; phylum Streptophyta; class Magnoliopsida; order Malpighiales; family Euphorbiaceae; genus Macaranga; species Macaranga tanarius. Next base: position 7,959 of record CATIWO010757591.1, on the reverse strand, counting down.
TGACTACTTTTTCACTTCCTAATTCTTCAATTTCCCATTTTTATTTATTTTTATCCTCACTTCCTTCTATACAAACACCACCATCTTCTCTTCTCTTCCCACACATCTCTACTTCTTAATTCTCTATACAACTTCCCTCTCTCTAGTTGAAATTCTCTCTAAAGAAAACTCTCTCAAGCAAAGTTCCTCAACTTTATCTTCATTAATGGAGAGAGAGCCAAGAAAGAAGACATATGCTACCAAAAAAGTGAAGCCAAGGTCCAAAAGGGCAAAGGGAGGAAGCTCTTCTAATCCAGGTGGAGTTAATAAAGATTTAATGGTAAGACCCTTTCCTACTCAAATTGAATTTGGGCATAAGGGGCAACGGAAGAAGTATGAACAATTTCTCTCTAGAAAATTTGTTCCTAATAGATATATGAGTGCTCATACTTCGAGAGAGGTAGGTTTATTTGAGGAAATGAATATGTATATCACTAGAATGGGGTGGGAAGCATATGTCTTGTTACAATACCCAACCTATATTAGACTCACTTGTGAATTCTTATCCTCATTTCATTTTGATGAACAAACTTTGCTTATGACATTTCGGTTGGGAAACATGGAACATACCATGGGTTTGTTCGAGTTGAATGATACATATAATTTCCCACCAAATCAAAATGCCATGGTTCAATTAATAAGGATGCATTTTGTAGAGAGTTAACCGGCCAAAGGGAAGTCTTTTATGAAGCTAGGGTGGCGAAGGAATCCTGAATTCAATCGCAGGCTCTCAAATATCTACATAGGTTGATAGCTCATTCTTTATTCCTTAGGAAAGATGGTGATTTGGAGGTAACTACAACCGAGCTAACTGTGTTATATTATATATGTAATAATATACAATTGGATATTTGTCATGCAATAGCTCTCAAATTGAAGCATGTAGCTACTAAGTCATCGGGGGAAATAAAAGTTGGTGGATTGATCATGAACATCGCATGTTATGTTGGGTTCGATGTTGACAATATGCCATTTTAAAAGCTCAAGGGACCTTCTTTGATTGATCTTCCGATGATGGAAGCAATGGGTAAGGTTACAAGGGAAGGACCCAGAAGTTACAATCTTGTTCATGCTCCACCACCACAAGAAATAGAAGAAGAGGAGGAAGATGAAGACATCTATGATGTAATACGATGAATGGATGATTTAGAATTGCAAGTGGGAGTGATTGATGTAAACGTTGGTGAGCTAACTTCATTAGCACATGGCATGAACACCAACATGGCGAATATGCGTCAAGACATTAATATGCTAAATCATAACTTGATGGCCTATCTCCATTCCCAAAACTTCTTTCCACCTCCTTACCCTCCACAAGATCAAGGCATGGCAATTGAAGCCTTGAGGAAGAGTAGTCAAGTGTCATATGTTAAGTTATTTGTTTTTGTCTTGTATTTTATTTTTGTTTAAGTTAATGTATGTTTTGTGATTTGGTTTTTAGTGTAATTGTGTAATGTTATTGAAATTTCTAATGCTCAATGTGTTTTTTTTTTAATTCCATTACTTTCACACTTCAATTTTGCAAAATTTTCACATTTGGAGGTGTTTGGTATGCCCATACGCTTGGGCGTGTCATCTTGCCCTATTTTGTGTCGAGGCAGGCACGCCCATGTGCATGGGCATGCGAGCGAGGCTGCTGCCAGGCCGAAGCAGGCACGCCCATGCGCATGGGCATGCGAGTAGTTAGTTGTGCCAGGCGCAAGGCAGGCACACCCATGCGCATGGGCGTACAGCCTGCACTTGCACATACCCTAAAATTTTTCTATTTTTCTTGTAATGCGGACATTGCAAAATTTAAGCGTGGGGGAGGAAAAATAAAATTTTTCAATTTAATTTTGTTATTTTCTATTTAATTTTAGGATTATTTTAAGTATTTTTAGTTTTTAGGATTTTAATTTACATGTCCTTTTTCTATTAGGATAGTGAGTTTTTATCTTTTAATAAAATTTATCTTTTTACATAGGATTAGGAGATAAGTTGTGTAGTCTTTGTAAACCTCTAATTTTATTGTTTTATTTATAGACAGATGATTGTTTTAATTTTCAGAACTTCTACATTCTCTATGCTTTTCTCTTAATTAAATTCTCTGCTTCCATATTCTTTGTAATTCTTTTTTTGGTACCTAATGGGTTCAAATAGCATGTCCAGTAATAGCCGAAGGTCCAATGCAAAAGCGAAGGTACCAATGGAGATAAGACCTAAGCCAACAAATCTCAAAGATAAGTATGATACTTTCTTCCCCATTTTCTCAGATGAAGAAGGTAAGATATTTTGTTCTCTTAGCAAAAGAAATATATGCATACCTAAATACTTAGATGATCCACTCTTGAAGGATATTGGAATGCATGACTTTGTGAATGTTTTGTGTAAAAGGCTAGGCTAGTTTAAGTTGAAAACAGTGAAATATGATGTGTTTCTTGAATTGACTATTGAATTCTACACTACTTTGCAAATTAAAGATGAAGAGCAGAGAATTTTTGCATGTAGATTCTTTGGAAAAGAATATGAGTTTGATTATGATCTCATGACTAAAATTTTTGATTTCTCTGAAGGGGGTAGTTTTCACCCTCCTCTCAAATTTAACATGATTGGGTTTTGGGCTGAAATTACTAAAAGGGATAGAATAAGTCATGGAGATACTATAGTTAGTGGTCTAATTAATAGTCACTCATATTTGTTGATGTATAAATTTATAGTACATACCATCTGTGGTAGGAATGAGAGTACAAAGGTTATGCCTGATGAACTATTCTTGATGTGGTGCATGGCTACTAACCATAAGGTGAATAGTACATATCTTGTATTTTGTTCTATGTGGCGTGTTGTACAGGAACAAAAAATATTGATGTCTATGGGCCCCATTATCACTGGCTTGGCTATACACTTTGTACTAAGGAAACTCGCCCTTTTTGCTCCATTAGAACGTGAGATCTTTGACGAGGATTTTTTGGTCAGAGCTGAGATTATCATAGATTTTAGAAGGCTAGAAGAGGCAGACAATAGAAGATGTAATCAGCTACGTCAAACCGCCTTGAGACATGGAGATGTTCCTCTACCTAAAGTGGTGGAAAATTTTGATGACATCAGTGAAGAGGAGGAAGAAGATGTCAAACCTCAATTAGCTCACGAGAATGCAAGGGTGAATAAGAAGAACGGTAAGGCCAAAGCAAAGAAAAAGAATAGAGCAACAAAAAGGAAGAGATTTGAAGAGAGTATTGAGAGAGTCGAAAAGAAGATAGAGGATGTGGCAAATTGAACTGATCAAAGGCTCGGTAACATGATAATGGATGTGATCACCAAGTTTGAAGTTTATGAGACCCTAAAAGAAGCAAGGATGGAAAATCTTATGGCTGAAATAAAGGAGCTTAAACAATTAGTCTCTCAAAGCAAAGGAACTAAGGCATCAACGGAGCCATCTGTTGAGATCATAGTTCTAGAGACTTCATCTTCGAATGCATCTGACTATGGGAGTTTCTTTCCCCTTTATTTTTTTGTTTTTATTTTTATTTTGTGTTTTGCATTTTTGGGTGTTGTTGCATGAATAAAAGACATTTCACTTGAGTTTTTGAGCCTATTTGTGCTAAGAGTTAGTATCATTAGGTGTGTTTTTCTTAAGTATGTGTGTTAATCTCCTTTTAATGCTTGGTTTAGATTGTTAAGTTAAAGGAATAACTTGTGATTAAGAATTTTTAAATTTTAATGAACTTAATGCTTACTCCTTTATTGAGTGATTGAAATAGTGTGCGTGATAATTGAGAAAGATGTGTGTAGATATTTAAATATTTCATATAGTTCATATGTATATAGGCACTTAATAAAGAATAAATAAGTAAATAAATAAGTTCCTTAAGCGAGATGGAGCGTCAAATGCACTCGTACATGTACTCCAATGCTCTATAAAGGGTATAAGTATCCAAAGGACTTTGTTGAGGTATCCACATTGAGTAATATAGAAAGGTGGGGGATACTACAATAAGAAAATTCTAAGGAATAAATTGTGTGCCTTTTAAGTATTATTAATAAAAGAACTACTTGAGTGTTAGTGTTTTATGCCTACTTTCATTTTTCTTGGCTGTTAATTATACTTTTTCATGAATTCAACAAGGGAGTTTGCTTTTCACTTGGTAATTGTTATATTCTTCATTATGAGTTATTGCTTTGATTTTTATTTTTTAAACTTTGTATTAAGAGGAGATTAGGATGCTTCCTCAAGTTAAAAACTACTCATAATGTTGGTTCTTTGTATAAATAGGTTGTTCTCTTGTTATTACTTGAGGACAAGCTAAGGCTCAAGTGTGGGGGAATTTGATGAGTGTGAAATATGCATGTGTTGAGCACTCTATTTTATTGCATATTAAGTTTAGAAATGTATTGTTTAGTTAGTTTTTAGTTAATTTAGTTAGTTTTGTTATTTTATTTTAATTTAGGTGCTTTTATGTTAAATAGGTAATTTTTGTTTACTTTCTAGTTGTAGGATGCATTTGAGGAGAGATGGAGATTGTACTTGAAGATAAAGATAAGGTTGAAGTTTAAAGTTAGAAGTTATCCTCGCATCAGGGCACATGCCCATGTGTGGATTGGCATGCCCATGCGCTTGCCTATGCCTGAGTTGAAGAAGAGACAGTCAACAGAGCACATGGCCATGCGCACTCCCATGTTCCAGTCACACGCCCATGTGCATGGCCATGCCTGATTTTAAGATTTCAGAGTTATTTTGATGCATGGGCATGTCCAATTGTTGAATACCCATGCATGATGATATGGTAGCCAATCAAAAGTGGATTTTAGGATGGATTTTAGATAGATATAAGCTCATTTTTTAAGCCTATATTTAGATAGAGTTTGGGAGAGTTTAAATGACCTTTTTCATTAGGAAACTAGGTCCTTTAAAATAGAACCATTTTGTTTTTCATTAAAGAGAGAGCTAGTTTTTAGTTTTAGTGGTAGTTTTTGGTTCTTTACTCTCCTGGTTCTTCAGAATACATTTTCATTTTATTTTGATTAGTAGAAGTGATACTTGGCTTGAAGTTAGAAGAGCAAGGCTTCTTTACATCATTTAGAAGGGGGTTTTTCTTGTATCACTCTTTATTTAATTATTATTATGTTCAGAATGGTTTTTATTTCTTATTTATTTTCTCCTATTCTCAACATGAGTAGCTAGATCCTTTTTAGGGTTCTTATTCTGAATTGACCATGTGCTTATTGTGATTTATGTTGGGTTGCTAGATCTAATTCATTGGTTGTTGTTATGCTTAATGTCATTTTAGGATTGATCACCCTAGAATTGAATTGACACTATAGGCTTAATTAAGAGATAGGTTCTATAGGAATAGGCAATGAATTATTGATTGCTTAATTAGTTGAGAGATAATTAAATGGATCAATATTGACTAAAGGTTGTTTTTAAAATTGGAATTAAAAGGCATTAGGTTAGTGAGAGCCAGTAAACTTAGTGTTAATTAATCTCTAATTAACTATAGGTTTATTTGAGAAGAAAATCTATAGTTTTTAAGATCCCTTCAAAATGAATTGGAACTAGTTAAGCCTAATTGGTCAATCAATCCTTTGAAATGGTCCAATTGAGAATAAGAACCCTAGCTTTTAATATTTGTTTGAATTTGAATTTTACTTTAGCTTGTTTGGTTTTAAATTTTAAAGAATTTAAACTCTATTTTATAGTCTGAACAAACAAACATAGTTGGTATTACAATATTCAATCTACAATCTCTGTGGGATGATATGTTTATTACTACTTGATACGATTCTGTGCACTTGCAGATTTTACACAACATCAGCTACCAATGAGATTGGAGGTTCATTGCTAACGTTGTATGAACCTACAGGGTCACACACATAGAACATACCCAAAACAGATATTAGGCTTATTAGCCCAATTAGATAAGTTATCTCTCATATGTGTAAATAGTCAAAATTTATTTATGGTAATAGTTACCATAATTAAATTTAAAATAAATAAATATATATATATATATATATATATATCTAAAATAGTTTTGGATATTTATATATATAAATATAGAAATAAAGATAATGATTAAAAACCAAAAGAGTTTTGGTACTTGTGAAAGACTAAACCCTAATTGATGTGGATATATATACATATATCACATATAGGGTTAAAAGGTCTCTAATATACGTTCTTTGAGAAAGAAACACAGAGAGAAAAATGAGAGAAAGGTGCTAGCACACCAGCATCATTTTGGGATATTTTGTTTGTGTGGATACCGGTAGAGGACGTTGCTCTTTAGTTGCTTCTGTATTCCAATAGAAGACAATGAAAGACTCGAGGTAGGGTGTCACTGGAGTGAACCTCCTATCTTCCTTCCTACAATCTTGCCATTGAACACCTCTTAGTAAAATTCTAGACTCAGTTTTAATTAATTTAATTGAACTACTTAGATCTTATGAGGGTTTTGAGGTTCAAAATTTTTATTTTCCTCTGCGTGATTGTGACCCAGAACCTAATAATTTGAACATATGGTTAAGAAATTCATGACTTTCAAAACCCGAAGGTTGTTCTACATAAACCTCCTCTTGGATGTAACCATTTAAAAAGGCACTGTTTACATCCATTTAAAATAATTTGAAATCCATATAAGATGCAAATGCAAGTAACATCATAATGGCCTCTAACCTTACAACAAGGGCAAATGTTTTATTATAATCAATACCTTCTTCTTGATTATAATCTTTGGCCACTAACCTTGCCTTATTCCTAGTAATGACACTTTGTTTACTTAACTTATTTCTATAAACCCACTTAGTGCTAATAATAGGATAATTTTTAAGTCTATGAACTAAGTTCCAAACCTTATTTCTCTCAATTTGATTAAGTTCCTCTTGCATAGCAAGTGCCCAATATTCATCTTCCAAGGCTACATTATTAGACTTTGGTTCAATTTGAGAAATAAAATCAAGGTTGACTAAAGGTCTAAAGGAAGATCTAGCAGTTACCCCTTTTGATATTTCTCTCAAGATTAGCTCATTAGGATGATCCTTCTTATAGCGTCAATCCTTTAGAAGCTCTATCTTTGGTGGAGATGCTTTTTGAACTTTCTCTTTAGTTGGTCCCTCTAGCTCTTATAGTTTTGAGGCATCATGGTTTTATGGGTTCATGTCTATAAAGTCACCTATAAAGTTATCAACAATAACAAAATCCTTTCTCAGAACAAGTGGGTTAGATTCATCAAATACAATGTGCATGGACACTTCAACCATTAAAGTTCTTTTGTTAAAGACTCTATAAGCTTTGCTAGAGGTGGAATAGCCTAGGAAAATACCTTCATTGGCTCTTGAATCAATTTTTCCAAAGTTGTCCTTAGTATTTAATATAAAACGTTTGCATCCAAATTCTCTAAGATACGAAATCTTGGGCTTTCTATTCTTTTATAGCTCATAAAAAGTTTTGTCTAAAATTGGTCTTTTAAAAACACAATTTGAATAAGCAGTGTTAACAGCTTCTGCCCAAAAGTATATGTTAGTATAGTGGTATGCCCTAGAGGCAATCTTATATTATGACATTGTAAATTATCCCAAATGGCCATGTAATGTTCTTTTAAATAAAGTGTTTATTTATTTTAAGCATTACTCCATTAGCATTATGTTAAATAAAAGTATTATCAAGAGTTGATAATATGAGTGACACATTTATTTAGTACATATGCTATAAAATTGTTCGTAGTCGATAAATTAATATTTGGTTAATATTAATTTGACTATCACCTATGTCTATTTTCCTTGATTAGTATGAGATACTAGTAGTGGGAGGTAGTGAGTCTCATGCTACTTGATATGAGATATCAGAATAGACATGTGGATACTCAAGAGTTGAGTGGATCGAACGTGACGTTAGATATGTGATTGTGAGGGTATTCACTTACAGTCAACGATCACTATCTA
>CATIWO010757530.1:0-22111 GCA_949673435.1 Macaranga tanarius | reverse complement strand
ATAACAGCTTGAAGTGTATTGTTGAAAATATAAAAGTCATTGATAATGGAGTAGGTGGAAACTAGAGTTCAACCAAATTCCTTTTCATGGACGTAGTTTCCGTCTGAATTTGCGGTTTCTCTGTCGCTTAAGCTACCCAGTTGGTGAAATAAACAGTTGACCTATCGCGCCTTCTTTTCATGACTACAAGCGATCTTCTTCACATTCATCTTCTTTCTTGAATTCTTCACCTTCTGTGCACACCACAACCTTCAATGGAGAAGGACCATGATCACCATCCTCCTCCTTCTCAATCGTCCCAGGTCCAAATCAGGATGAATGGGTACAACGCAGTGCACCCAGTTGAGCCAGACACTAAAACCACACCTCGGTTGCTGTCTTCTGGTGCTTCTAGTCCAGTTATATACACACAAGTTAAGCATTTCAAGAAATGGGTGCCTTGGATTATACCTTCTTTTGTCATTGCCAATACAATTATGCTCATCATTACTATGTATGTCAACAACTGTCCCACGAATTCTGTAAATTGTATTGCTCGTTTTCTTGGTCGGTTCTCTTTTCAGCCTTTTAAGGAGAACCCACTTCTTGGCCCTTCTTCTACCACGTAAGTGTTTGTGTGTAAATTATTTATTTATTTTCTTTTTTGATGGTTTAATTTTTTTGATTAATGGCTGCTGTATGATTGGTTTAATTAGGCTGGAGAAGATGGGGGCCTTAGATGTGAGTGAAGTGGTTGATGGACACCAAGGATGGCGTCTCCTTTCTTGTAATTGGTTGCACGCTGGGGTTTTTCATTTGTTGGCCAACATGTTGAGTCTTTTAGTTATTGGCATTCGGCTTGAGCAGGAATTTGGTTTTGGTATGTTTTTCTAACTTTATGTTGTCTCAATATTATCAATATGTAAAGAATTTGGAACCAATAGATCCTGAACACTCTAGGGATTAAGCTTTGCGGCTTGTTAAATCTGTTCATGGTGATCTTGTGATTTGTGGATGCTAAAAAGTATACAACAAAGCTATGGTTAATATTCAATTGTATGCTATAGATGTTTTCTTTGACCAGGTTATTTTTGCCTTACTGCAAGTAGCAGAATATGACTAATTCTTTCTTTTTTTTTAAAAAAAGTAATTTCAGTCAGAACTGGAACTCTTTAAGAGAATAATGATAAGGAAGGCAGCTATTAAGAAGTCTTCTGGTGCAGGCTTGATATTTTTTATTGAAATGATAATTGTGAAGTTTAACTATGACAAGGATACTTGTCAAGTTGTGCTGAATACTTGGGGGTGGATTGTTCAAATCCACAATACTCTATGCCTGCATATATATTAACCTCATATTAAATTTTTGTTAATTTGTGCCTGCAAATTAAACAAATCTTTATTTGAATTTTGAAACTTTTTTGTTATATGGTTCTCATTTAAAAGGTCTTAAGAAAGCAGCAAAATAGTGAATACGGTTGACATTTAAGACATCTGAAGGCATAAGATATCTTTGATGCTAGTGTACATTTGAACTTTCTCTCCGTATCATGTTGTTTGCTGCTAATGCAATCCTTAATTGTATCAAGGAAAAAGAATTGCCCAAGTGCTCATGATAAGTTTTGAGACAATAATATTACATTAATAATCTCTGGCACATTCATCTTTAATGGTTTCCAGTTAAAATTGGATTGATATATGTCATCTCTGGATTTGGTGGGAGTTTGATGTCTGCTCTTTTCATCCAATCAAATATCTCTGTTGGTGCTTCTGGTGCACTGTTTGGATTACTCGGGGCCATGCTTTCTGAACTCATCACCAATTGGTCTATATATTCTAATAAGGTACTTGCTGCATCACTTATATCCTTAACCAAAATATCAGCAACTTTCTTCTGACTTGCATTATTGATGTCATTTTTCTTACTGTATGTGCAAGTTCAGGTGGCAGCTTTCATTACTCTCTTGGTCATCATTGTAATAAATTTAGCTGTGGGAATTCTACCACATGTTGACAACTTCGCCCACATTGGTGGATTTTTTACTGGGTTCTTTCTTGGGTTTGTGTTTCTGATTCGCCCACAGTTTGGATGGGTTAACCAAAGATACATTCCTCCTGGATATTCTCCAGCAGCAGTTAAATCTAAATTCAAGGCATACCAGTGCATGTTGTGGATCACTTCTCTTATTCTTGTCATTGTCGGGTAAGCGTGTCGATTTCTTGCCAAATTCTGTTTCTTATTTCAGACACTTCTAAGAGAATATAGGACATTCTAGTCATTATGATTAAAAAGGACAAAAAAATTGAGTGATCTGTTTCATGCACTGATTGATCTCCCATTTAGGACTCTTCTGACAGAGCTATTTTCCCCATTTTTTGTTTGTTTAATTTTACATTTCAATATTTCCCTAAAAAAAAAAAGTTTTACATTTCAATATTTGGCATGACCTTGATATGATAACTTCTACATTCCACTTTTGATCTTAAGAGGCTAAGCTAATTTTTATAGGTTAACTCTTGGACTGGTTTTGGTTCTTCGGGGAGTTAATGCAAATGATCATTGTTCATGGTGTCATTATTTGTCTTGTGTGCCTACTTCAAGATGGAGCTGCAACAACGATCCTGCTTCCTGTTTGGTAAGTACTTTTAGAGTGCTAATTCTAGTTCGCTTGCTTTTTTTGCACATTGCATAAATGTCAGTGAACTTTGACTTCGGCTAAATTCAAACTGTTCCTTTTTCAAAATTGGATCAATAAGATCTATTGCAGAGAATGCAAGCATTGGTTAGAGTTCAGTAGCCTACTAGCCTGTAAGAAATTACTAAGAAGGCTGTGAACTTTCTTTAGGATTTGTTGCACTAACTATATTGGAGAAGCAACTGCACAGTGTACTAGTAAAAGTTTTCTTTTCTTTTAAAATAGATATTAGTGCATGCAAGTCCAACCTTCTAAAGAAAATTGCTTGGGACAAGATCTTCAGAGAACTAAATCACCTGAAAATTATACGCAGTGGATCAAGCTAGGACTTGGTTCCTTGCTCTATGATAAAGATATTTTTTTCTCCGCAAGTGTAATATATTGCACAATTCTATTTTGTTCTGATAGAGAAATGCTCGAATTACATGAATTAGGTTAATAACTTAATATTGTAGATGCTTTGATGGAGGAGATTTTTATGAAATCTCGGTCCAATTTGTTGCTGTTGCTTGTTTGCAATGGTGTAATTTGTGAATAAGGGAAAATTTTCATATTTGTACATTGATTCTGGTAGAAAAGTAGTTTCCTGATATCCATGATTTTTGATGTGCCGTGATTCTGATGCTGTGAATGTGTGGCTCTGCAGTCTACCCAGATGGGCAGCCAGCTAAATTTGACATGCACGACTAATGGAAAATCCAGCATATACAGCTTGCCAAATGCAAAAGATTCTCAGATTCAGGGATTGTGCACTGAGCTCTGCCATTGATTTATTTAGAAGCCGATGTGGGCGGCGCGACGGGTTATGTATATAAATCTTGTTAGTTCAAAGGCATTTTTTTGAAATGCTATTCCCTTGATTTCTTGTGTAACTATTACATTGTGTTCCAGAGTATTGATTGGCATAATTGTTTTTGGTATCATTATTTACAGTCATATACAAGTTTTATATATGCATGAGTGAATTCAGGATATCGTCCAAGTCCAAAAATTTTTCTCACTTTTAGGTTTCTAGATCATTTAGGTTTCAAATTTTTCTCACTTAGTTTTTTTTATTACTTCATCCTAATTTTTTTTTTGGCCCTATAAAATAGGAAGAGGGACATTAAACTTGCATTAAATTAAATAAGCCTCTAACTCTAAAATGTCGTATAACCATTTCTTCAAAAAAAAAATGTCATATTATTAAACATTAAATCAAGGTTTTCTAGCATTTTATCTCGAATTAAGTGGAAAAAAAATTATAAATTCTATTCAATTAATAAAATTTACCCGTCGATTATCTATTTATTTATGGATAAAAAATAAATTTTACTACAGTCATCATAAGTTGTAGTCAAAGATAGACATGAATAATAATTCACAAATCAAAGTTTATATCATATCACAATAAAAAAAATTATTAAGGATTTTTTTAGTTTCAACCACTAATATTTAGAATCTATTTAAATTCTGACTAATTCAGTTTGATTATTCAAAATTTAAACATGATTTAAGAAATAATAGTTCATGCTTTTCTCCATGTTGATTCAAACGGTTGGGTAATTATTGCAGGAGTAACCTTCTAAGTTGACTGAACTGAAAACCGAACTGACCCAATTCTGTTCGGTTTGGTTTAATTTCTCATCATTTTTGAATTTTTAGTATCGAACCAAAATTTGGTTTAGTTTTGTAATTAAAAATTTTGGTTAACCAAATTAATTGAATTTTTATTTTTTTATTTTTTTTCAAAATTTTTTAAAATATATAATAATTTAACATAAAAAAAACTAAAATAATTAATATTGTTAAAAATTTCGGTTCAAGTCGGCCAATTCAGTTTTAATAAATTTTGGTTCAGTTAATTCGGTTTGGTCAGAAAAATTCCAAAACCGACCGAACTACTGAATGAACACCATTTACTGAGGATTTTAATTGAATAAAAGTGCACAAACTGGGGGTTTTTGTAATTTTCCCAAAAACAAAAATCAAGTTGAAGCTAACATCACAAAATATATAATAACACTACAGAGAAAAACGTAGCTTTATCTCCTCACACCATAGACACATACAGCTTTTTATCTGATACTCTCCTCTGCTTCTCTCTCACAGCTCCACAACAGTACAGTAATGAACTTGAAACCCTAAAAACTCTCATTTCACTACAAAATGATGACGGTTCGAGCGGTTAACACTTGTTCTATCTTCCGCTCTGCTTCCTCTTCTTCTTCTTCTTCTGCTGCTACTTGTTCCCCTCCTCGCTTTCTGCTTCGACGCCGTCGTTTTAGCCATTTTAGGACCTTGTCGTTTGGCCGCTATTCCAAATTTGAACCTCCGCTGCCTCTGATTCTTCGGTGCGAGTTTACTCCGTTTCGGTTCCATGGCAGCAGTGTTAGGAGGAGCTTTTCTGTTCATAGTCTTGTGGATAGCGTCATGGAAGAGCTTGCTGCGATGCGTAAGCGTAAAGGAGTTCGCTCCTCTGCTATCAAGTGCGTAGTTTTCGATTTCACATCTATTAATTTTTTAATAATTGTTAAAATTTCTGTTTTCTAGAAACTTTTGGTAAATAACATGTTCTAAGAGAAATGAAATCATGCCAAAAATGACATAGTTTTGCAATAATTCAATTGATTTTCTGAACAATGCCTAATACCCTGCTTGGAAAGCATGAATTTGAATTTTGTTTCTAGTATATTCTATTTAATCAGTTCTCATGTTTGAAAACCTCATATTTGTTATATTTATGTTTTCTTAAAACAAAACTTAGAAAACAAAAAGGAATTTTGATAATATTCAATTCAATTGAATAATTGCACATGATTAATTCCAAGCAATGTTCTATTTAGGGTGGGGAAAGAGGACTGTTGTGATGTGAACTATAGACATGAAGTCATTAATAGGGCTGAGCAATTGGTTGGTTCTGTTCGAAACTAAATCGAGATGAAAAAACTGAAAACTGAAATACCAAAAAGTAGAACCAAAACCAAACCGAAATAGAAGGAAGTCCAAATTGAACTTAAAATGAAACGAAGTAGAAGGAAAATGAAGCTGAATGCATGTGTAAATATTTTATGGTTCAATAATTTATGCATTGTGATAGAATTATAGTTAAGCAAATATGCAGATTAACAAGCAGTGGAGAGCTTCTGGATGATAAGCTGGCAAACAAGCCACTTGAGAAAGGATTGTTGCTAGAGTTCAAAAAGGATTCAGACAGGATACTATTGGCGGTAGCACAGAGACCTGATGGAAAGAAGAACTGGATGGTGTATGATCAGGTTCTTGTAGAAAACAACTAATGCCGGCATGTTCAAATAGGTTGCTAGGTGTTGGAACTTGGTGTTTTCTTTTTTTTTCCCCCTACTTGAAGAGCACTCAAGTTTTCATTAGACTTAGTATTTTTTTTTCTTAATTTTTATGGCAGAATGGTTCGACATCCTCAATTAAACCACAACAAATTACGTACATTGTTCCAGGTGTTGAAAATTTTGACCACTCAGAAATCTCAAGCTTTATTCAGAAGGCTCATGATAACTTGGTTAGTTCTTGCATGACTTTTTTTTTTGAAAAGTATACATTTCAAGCTATGTATAGCTTTCTTTTGTTCATGAGTTCTCTATACATTAATATATGCAGGACCCATCACTGCTGGAGTTTGCTTGGGTTGAGCTTCTTGAAAAGAATAAGTCAGTGACACCAGAGGAATTAGCAGAGGTATCATGTTTAAGAACTGTTTTAATTGTATGTCTGCTCCTTTGATAATTTTATCTTACCATGCAGATGATTTTTGGTAGTGTGGAGCCTCTTGAAAGCTATTGTGCACATCTTTTACTATCAAAAGATGAAGTATATTTCACAGTCTTAGGGACAAAAGGTTTTCGTTCTCTCTATGGACCTCGAACTGCTGCACAGGTAGATGCTTTACATCCTTTTTTTGGTAGTATTTGTTTGGATTTTGTTTTGTTGACAAGAAAATTTCCTAATTCTGGCCCACCAAAGTACCTTTTCTGCTGCCTTTGATTGAAAGTTTATTGACTGCTAGAATTCCTTCTGTGCTAATGTGCAATGAGAAATACCATAGTGCCCCAATTGCTCAAATCTTCTATCGTCTGAGTTGTCAACTGATGAGCATTTAGCCAAGACTGGATCAGTTTGTAACTATAATTTGACCCAGCTATCTTCTTAAAGGACTTGACTGCCAGTTTTATTGCATTTAGAAGAGAAAATTAACAGAGTTTTCATTGTTAACACTTTTTGAATCAAGTGTTTTGTACAATAATAAATAATTTAAATAACACTCAACTTGGCACAAGTTTTGAGCATGAAAATGATGTTTTGAAAAATCTGAAACTTGATACTGCATACTTGTAAAACAAACAAGGATATGATAGTAGAACTCCACTAATTATAGAGTGAACAAGTTGTGGGGCAGAATTGGATTGTGGCGAGGGCTCTGGACAGTCAATTGAACAGTGGTCAAAAGAAAGCTGAGTTAACAACTTTAAAGGCCACTTTGACTATAAGGTTATTCTCAGAATCCCAAACCATAAAAATCTATAACCAGAAAAATAATTGAGAAAAGTTCTGAAATTTTATTATTTGCCAAAAAATGAAACTCTAAACCTCTTGACATTTGGTTTTTGCGGTATTGTTCCCAATGGGCCTTTGACCTCACTTTAGACGCTTCTGCATCTCTTACATTTATCAGAGTTTTACACTACTTCTGTTAGCGGTGATTTTTATTATTGCATTCTATGCGGTGATGACATCAAATTGCATTTTTGTGAAAAACTAGGTAGAAGAACTTATGTGCAGGAAGCTTGCGAAGGAGGCTGCTGAGAAAGAACTTCAGGAGTTTGTCCAATTATTAACATCTGCTAAGGCAATGCCTTTACATGCTAAACCTTCCAAATCTTCGTGGATGGTTGATGAGAAAAGCAGATACAAAATAGAGTCTCTTGAAGCATATGCTATTGATGCATGCAAAAATGATGACCAAAGGAGAACTGCAGGGATGGTAAATCATTTAACTCGATTAATTGTCTGTTGAAATGGGATGTTATACTTAAATTTCTGAATAGCAAAGGCTGATTGATGTGAAATGTCCATTAAAAGCTTTATCTATCTATCTAATCAGATGCATTTTAGAGAATTATATGTCAAAATATCTTTTGAATTCCGCAGATGCATTTTAGAGGATTATATGTCAAAATATCTTTTGAATTCTGCTTGCGTTTTATTTTATTCTTTTTCAAATAGTTGTTAACTGAAAACTGGTTGTCATTCTGCATAGTATGTTTAATCTTTTTGTCAGATCCTAAAGGCAATGGGAATGGCAAAAATAGCATCCTCTGCTGTAAACCTCCTCATAGACATTGGATATTTTTCAGTCCATGTTAATCTTGATCTCTTGAAGTTAAACATCCGTACTGATCATTCAGAAGAGATTGTGTCGGCTGCTGAAAAGCTTCTATCAGAGTCAGCTGATCCGGACGAGGTATGCAAGTTTCCTGTTTTGAAAATTTGAGATGTTGTGCATCTCTTGATGTTAAAATAAAGAATATATATCTTTTTGGACTGAATTCAATGAACCAAAGTGATTTTTTGTTCTAGACAGGTCATTTTTACACTTTTCCTAATACAATTACACTGAAATTGTGTTCAGATCCACCGAAAAGATCTCACTCACTTGAAGGTATATGCCATTGACGTTGATGAGGCTGATGAGGTAAATTCCAGTAAGTTCTATTTGATGTTATATTATCTATTGAGTTATGTTGTTTGTGAGCCTGCTAATTCCTTGATTGCATGTAGCTTGATGATGCCTTAAGTGCAACAAAATTGCAAGACGGTCGGATTAAAATTTGGATACATGTTGCAGATCCAGGTCGATATGTGCATCGTGGAAGCATAGTAGACAGGTTTTGGCATTGACCCTCTTGCCACGCGATTTCTCATGCTATATGTGGTCCATTTTAAAACATATTGAGATATACTGTAAATGCAGGGAGGCGATGAAAAGAGGAACTTCTGTATTCTTGCCCACAGCTACTTATCCCATGTTTCCAGAGAGACTTGCCATGGATGGGATGAGTTTGAAACAAGGAGAGGTCTGCAATGCTGTTTCAGTATCTGTTGTTCTACATTCTAATGGCTGGTAATTATGATGTCCTGAATTTTCTTTTTGGTTCATTGAATGCATGTTTGAGTATGTAGATAGGTCAACGCAGCTTCAGGAATGTGGGTCTCCATATTAGGCTCCCATGTTGATATCACATGTGCAATTCGGATGTCTCACAGTGTTGGATGAGAGCTTTCCTTCATGACTGTCAAATAGCTTTTGATTTCATTTATATTAGACCTTACAACCAAATATTACCACATTTCAGAAGTCAAATAACCCATTTTTGCGTCTACTATGTCCATGTTGCCACATGCTAGAGCTATCCTGGCATTGATTGCCTTTAAAGTGTTTGCCATGTGGAGTACATTAAATGGGAGCTGCTGAATTTGATTATGGTCCAGATGTCTGTGTCTGTAAACAGTGACAATTATATGCAAGTATTGTTAATTATTTGAAATTTAACTTTGGTGATGAACACTATCGGAGGCATCACTTCTTGTGATTGTCACTGTACTACTCATGCAATTTTATCCACAGTAAATATGCAAATGACCTGAAGTGCAACTTGCAAGTCTTATAAAATATGATTTTTAGTTAATTAAAATATTTTAATACTTTTTAGTTAATTAGAATATTTTAATACTCTCTGGTTACAACAGCATTGCAGAATACTCTGTGGATAACTCTATCATTAAGCCAACCTATATGCTGACGTATGAGAGTGCATCTGAACTGCTTCATTTGAACCTTGAAGAGGAGGCTGAATTGAGAATTCTTTCTGAGGCAGCATCTCGCCGGTTTCAATGGCGTTGCGAACAGGTTTGTCAGTGTTTGATTTTTAATCCATGAAAAATCAAGCTAGATGGTGCACAAATTGTTTAGCTTAGAGTTCAAGCAACTTATGATATAAAATTATTTCTTTGCCGGCCTTCCCCCCCCCCCACCCCCCACCCCCCCACAAAAATGAAAAATAATAGTAATGGAATCAGTGATACAGATGGATTTTTAGATAGGTTATAATGGCTATTGTTTTACCAGGCATTGTGATACAGCCACAATACTGGCCATATGTTATGTGGAATTTCTACACTGATCATGGAAAGATTAGTCAGTACACTTACCCTCTTACAATCATGTGGAATCACTAGGGCACTTGTGCTTGGGTGTAATATACACTACCTTGAGTGGATTTAATTATTCCACATCTACATGTTTCTGCATTGAGGATTGCAAAGGCTTCAAAAGCTTGCCACCTTTTTTTTTGTTAAGAATATAGTATGACAAGTTCGTAAAGACCAATGTCATGATCATTTTCATTTCGTTGGAACAAAAGTGATAACAAGATCTATAGGCTCTGAATACTTTCTGTAAATGCTAAAGAAACCATAACAGATCTTTGATGGTTAAGAAGCTTGCTGAGCAATTGATAAAGTGCTACAAACCTTTTCTCATTTAAGCAAGCATTTGGAAAAATAGATTGTATTGCAGATGCTAGATGGTTTGAATAGAAAGTGTGATTTTTGATCTTTCACGTGTATTGAGTCTATTGACTATTTAGTGGTCCTGTCCATAATTACCATAGATGATATTTCTTTAATTAAATTCATTTTGTTTAACTACTTTTCTACAATATATATTTGAAAAAAAATTTCCCAGGGTGCCGTTGACACAGCCACATTGGAAACTCGTATCAAGGTGGCTAATCCAGAAGATCCAGAGCCGTCAATTAACCTTTATGTTGAAAACCAAGCTGACCCTGCAATGCGGCTTGTCTCTGAGATGATGATACTCTGTGGAGAAGTTATGGCCACCTTTGGCTCTTGCAACAAAATTCCTTTACCCTATAGAGGACAGCCTCAATCAAATATTGATGTATCTGCATTTGCACATCTTCCTGAAGGACCTGTTAGAAGCTCTGCAGTTGTTAAAATAATGCGTGCTGCTGAATTTGATTTCAGGAAACCTGTACGCCATGGGGTTTTGGGGATTCCTGGTTATGTTCAGTTTACTTCTCCCATTCGCAGATATATGGATCTTCTTGCTCATTATCAGGTGAGTTCCTTTTATTCTTGTCTGTACACTGATAAATGAATTCAAAGCAAATTATTGTGCAATTTGCTATAACTATCACTTTGTTATTAAACAAGACAGTTTTTAAGTTTTTTTTTATCTTGTTCTTTTAATCTTTTTGTATGAATATACATGTCATATGTTATTAGATTCATCCAGCTTAATGCCATGCTTTATCTGCCAAGAAATTTGCTGAACACACATGCATGTTTATAGGTCAAAGCAGTTCTTAGAGGTGAACCTCTTCCTTTTTCAGCTGGTCAGCTGGAAGGGATGGCATCAATAATTAATATGCAATCTAGGGTAGCAAGAAAGCTCTGCAACAGCAGTCTTCGCTATTGGATAATAGAATTTCTGAAAAGGCAGCCAAGGGAGAGAAAATATCGTGCACTGATTCTTAGATTCATCAAAGATCGAATTGCAGCATTGCTACTAGTTGAGGTAAGCATGAAATATCTTGGGGAAAAGAATATGTAATTTGCGTTGCTTTGTCCTTCTATATGTAAGTCTGCTTTCTTTGGAAGGTTTCAAATGCTTTAGTAATAGATGATATGTGGGAGTGTTGAAATTCTACTGACGTGCAATTTGGAAGATTTTTAAAGGTGGATTTTCATGAGAAAATTAAAATATAAGAATTTCATGATTATCAAAGATATATATAGTGCAGCTGGCGTTGTGATTTAACCTCTTATTGAAACTACCTTCTTCAGTTGTAAAAGCAGGTTTATCCATTTAAAAAAAATAATTATTTATTGCGCTTTTCCCAAAAGTATGTGAGAAGGCTATTTTACCTTCCATTATTATGCAGAACAGCCGGCACCATAATTGCATATGATATGGGCCGTCATTGCATAGCGTTTTCATTCAAAGATTTGCTGCCTTCATCTTAATTTTATATTTTGATTTCTAATATATGCAATTACTGTTTCCTGTATTTATAAATGTTAAAGAAAACGATTGAGATGGATTCGGGCCCTATGAAAAAGATAGAAAGAAGAGGGTGACCCTATTGTTTCATGCAGACATATCAATTCTTTCAAGTCATTTTTTTAAGATGTCTGGTCAATGACATTTCTTTTTTTAATGCACATCATTTATCTTCTTAAATTGAATGTGATATCATTATCCCTTTATAAGGTTTAAAGTATTGTACGGTGAACATCATTTCACATGAGCTTCAAAAAACATAATAAGTTAGTTTGATTGAATGACTAATCACTTGATTCTGCAGGTCGGGTTTCAAGCATCCGCATGGGTGTCCGTGGGAACACATATAGGAGATGAAATACAAGTTTGGGTAGAAGAAGCTCATCCCCGTGATGATTTTCTTTCGCTCAAGGAGGTTGTATAAGGGATAACAAAATTATTCTCATGAAAGCGCTTATTAACAAAGAGAAAAAATGCCAAACAGCCCATATGTTCCAAGGCATTAGAAAATCAGCACGTGTGTTCGCAAGGAGTGCTACTTATGAAGTTATAAGGAGTGCAAGTTTTGATCAAGTTGTTTTTACTACTCGATTGATACTTACATGGATGTATGCTCACGAGCTGCATCATCTCTCCATCAACAGCCATCTCTTTCTGCCCAGCTATTCTCGGAAAATATGGAATTCAACTGCCTGAAATGGCTTCGAAGGCTTGTTGCCGTTGCATCAGGTTATAATGTCCTCATTTTTGGTATTTCACTCAACTCTTGGTTGATTACAGGAGCAATACATATGTTGATTTTGTTTCCTGAACTTGCAGCGGAAGTTCCAATACCACGATATGCGGAGATTGTGTATTTCGCAAAGTAAATATTTTCAAAATATAAATAGCTTACAATTTTAGTCTATTCTTCAATGGAAAAAGAATACAGAAATCAATTTTAGTTTATTCTTCAATTGAAAGAGCTTTTTGCCTTAGATAGGGATGGTGAAAATGAACTGATAGTGCAAAGTCTATTTATTAAATATCTCCATAATTATCGCAAGACCCACATGGCAAGGTCTGGCCTGATGAAAAAACAAAATCCCAACAAAAGAATTCAATGCTCTGTGTTGAATTTCGTTTGACGTTATATGAATTATGAAGCATGCACGCGAAGGTGCATGATGGTGGTGGGGTAAATTTAGGGTTGTGTTTGATCACAGATAAGAGCAGCATCAATCTTCTGGTAGACAACAAATATGGTACTTGTGCGTGCATTTTTATCATGTAAGGCTATAACTGCTTTGGCTGTTTTGAGGAATCATGAAAGTGGTTGAGTTGGTTCTTGTGGTAGTTGTGTTTTCAGTGAAAAACGAAAAAAAGAGTAAGATTTAAGTAGCTACCTATCTGAAAAGAAGTGCAGAGAACTGCAGCCAGCAGCAGGGTTGGAGGGCCCTCAAGTAATGAGCACAGACAGGAGCTTGCTGGCTTCGTGTAAGGATTAGTACTCTGGGCCATGACCCATAAGTCTGTTTACAACTTACAAGCTTCTCGTTCAATTTATTTTATTCTTGATAATCTTTCTAGTTTCCAATCTGCCGGATCAATGTGAAATAGAGATTACAATTTTTTTTAAAAAAGGGTTTTTAAGGTGTTTAATTAAATACTTTATACTTCAAATGAGGCTTAATGACTTAAAAAAAAAACTTTAATTAAATACTTTATACTTTAAATGAGGTTTATATATTTCTCATCTGTATAGAGCTTTTAGATTTCATCAATTCTAATCAGATTTTTTGCTAATCACCACAGCCGACATGTTGAAATTATAGTAATATTTTTCTATTTTTCTTGTTTCTTTTTGTGATTTTGCATTTGACCATCCATGATTCTTGAGTAGGGGAAATTTTTTTCCCCCTTCTTTTGAAAGATCTATATATCTGTTTCCCTTAATGTATTCACTATAAAGAATTTTTTGAGTAGGGGATTTTCGTTTACTGCTATTTGGTCTTCATGGAAGTCATTATTTTGAGCAGTGAAATTGTAAAGTGGAAAAATGAGAATCTTTAAATCAAGACTTTAGAAATATAAAACATCAAGAATAATTATGCAAATTGAGAAATTGTAATTCAGTTATTTTGTCAAACTTTATATATGATCTTACATATGCCTTTTGATTTATCTTTCAAAGTAGGAAATCATTTTATGGATCTAAGTAAACGTCAATGATTATATATATATATGCGTGCATCATCAAATCTAGCTAGCTAAAAAGGTTGAGTAATGTTAAATTAAAAGAAAAAATTGAAGAAGAAAAATGAAATGGAAGCGGAGAAAGGGAAGAGATCACATGGACGTACAAGACTAGAAATTTGGTGGGTCATAAAATTTTAGTGAGAATTGGTGTGTGCATGTCTTGTCCCCCTTTGATAAGGTCGCTCGCATGCACCCACATGCCTTTTTTCATGTTTTCTGTCAGCTTCCATGCACTCTTGCTCCCTTCATCTCTTAACTTTAATTTGTTAGCTCATGTTAAGGAACAATAATCACTTACACTTCAATTAATTTGTTCACATCTAATGATCAATTCTATTTGCTGACAAAACTTTTGACTAATCTACATTGAATTGTATAAACTTCATAAAAGAAACTAATTAAGCTTTTATGCGTCCATTTCTCTATATACATAAGGTTTGAACTCAGAATATACAAAATTTAAATTATTTTTTAGTTGAGTCGCCATATATTAGTATTTGCCAGCAAATTTTTAAGTGCTTATAATTTAATATATAGTCTTTTGCATTAATTCCAATGTAATCATTAGGTAGCTATAACTAACTTGTATGATTGGCCAAAGCCATTATAAAAGATTATATGACAAGTCTTCCATGAGTAGTTTAATTTGAAGCAAGATCATTGTTCTTTTTCATTAATTTATATAAACACTAATATAGTAATAAATTCTAACTCAGATGTATCACATAAAATAATTAAAATTAAATCTGTTAAGTTTTAAGTTTGAATTTTTTTCGTTGGAACTTGTATAATTATTCAATAATGAAATTAATGCTTTAGAAAAATAAGAAAACTTTGGTGGCTACTACCACAAAAAATGCAAGAGACAATTTTATTTCAAGTCATGCATGCCAATTAGTGATGATTTAGTTTAACTTATATGATACCTTTTGTCACTTACATGTCTCAGTTAAACATAAAATAATATATAGAGAAAAGGCAGTTTTATGGCTTCCATGTTAAACATAGATACAGGTCCATGCATGCAGGGGTTAAAGTTAAACTGCAAATCAAATACTTTTCATTAATTAAATACGATAATACAAGTTAGAAGGTCAAAATTGGATGCAAAGTATTGCAAGCCATTTATTTATTTATTTATTTTATTAATCCAGAAAACCCATAAGTCAACACGTGAAATTAAAAAAGCCAAGAACCAATTGCATGTTACTATATTCCATGCATTATTATTATTATTTTTTTTTAAAATTTACATGTTCGTAATTATTCTCTTTGTATAATTAAGTTAGCCACCGACATTTGTTGTGAGTATAATATTCATGCATATTTTACATGAAATAAGAACCCATGAAGTGGTACGGACCTCGGTTTTCCTGCTAACATAAGAACAATCCAAATAAATTTAATTAAAGTCGTAATTAATTTTTACCCTAACATTCTATTTGGCGGCTTAAATTAATCATAGTCATTATGATCATAAATTAAAATACAATAATTCAATATTATTTATACTTGATCAAAATTCATTACTTACGCAAGTGACCTACATAACTAAAGCTAAGTTGTACCACTAATATGTTATCAAGAAAGATTTCATATTAATTAAACAACTCTAACCCTAGACAATATGATTAGCCTCTGTCGTTCATACAAATGATTTGGCAAGCATACAAGCCAGAAATCCGTTATTGGATTACCACAAAATTTCATTTTATAACTTATTTTTTTTACTTGCACTTTGTTAGGGTTGTTCATGAGGATCTATAGAAGTGGAAAAAAGTATTATAATTATTTTATGGCTTATTTGTAAAAAAAATCCAAACGTTTACAGCTTTTTGTTATTTAATCCTAACCTTTTAATTTTTGCAATTATGTCCCAATTTTTAATTTTTTTTTACAATATTAGCACATTAATGAATTTGGTCAAATAAATTAATTCATTAATATTTTACAATAAGGCTTATTGGGGTCCACTCTTTGTGTTCGTAGCATTACACTTCATTGCCCCTCAGAATTTTCTAAAATAATTTTGAATAAATTCATTAATGTGTTAACATTGCAAAAAAAATTTTAAAATTGGGACATAATTGTAAAAATTAAAAGGTTGGGATTAAATTGCAAAAAGCTATAAACGTTTGAATTTTTTTCACAAATAAGCCTTATTTTATTTATGAAATTTAAAAATAAAAAAAAACTAAATATTTTCTTATATTTGAAAGTTTTAAATTTTCATATAAGTTAAAATTAATAAACTCTAATTAATATAGTTGAAATATGATATTTTTTAGGCCTAATTACTTAAAAAATCATGAACATTTAAAACTTTTAATAATTTTAGCATGTTATTTTAATTCTTAAAATTCAGTATCAGACTATAATTTTTTTATCAAATTTAGCCTTCAATGAAAAAGTAGGATGATTTTTGCTGATGTGGCACCAGAGCAATTTTTTTAATCAAAAATTTATTGACTCAACAAAAATAATATGTTGACTCATCCTCTCTCAAAATAGTACGTTTTGAGTTCAAGAAACAATATAAAAAAAAAATCGGGGCTCTATATGCAGTTGGATCAATTCGGCCATACATAGATAAAAATGGTTGCCTCACTTATGATAATAAAGCACATGGATTAGTTGTTAAAATTTTATCTTGTGCCCTACATCATCCTGCCAATGATGGATGTTTAAAAATGATGGCACAATTATGAACTTGTACTATGCATTGGTGCTTGATGTGGAAGGATCTAATCTAAACCTTAGAGAAATAATTATTTGGCCTTACATTGAAAACGCTAATCAGATGTGGCTAGCAATGTAGTGGTACCTCCACCTCTACCAGGTTGGCCGATATCAAGCTAAACATCCACCATTTGGGTACTCCTATTAAATAGTTCCAGTTTTATCTAAATGTTTCATCACTAATTTATTAAAAATGCCACCGCCATTACCGCCATTACCACCATAAACAACACAAACATGCAATTTGTGTCTAAAAATTAGAGCAAAAATGAGAATAAATTAAAAGCGAGCAACCAATTGTAATGTGAATGAATGTGTGGGAATTTTAAAAACCCTAAAATTAGGTTTTTATATGTATGTGTGTGTGTGTTATAGACTAACATTTGTAGAAGAATTTGGAGTTAATTGAGAAAGAAGAAGAAGGAGAAGACAAACGAACACTGCCAGAGTAAAAACACAAAGGAATAGACAGTGACGGAGCTCATCTACCCACCAGAATAACTGCACCGTCTGCACGAGTGCAAGTAGTGTTAAGTTTGAAG
This sequence comes from Macaranga tanarius, assembly GCA_949673435.1. Lineage (NCBI taxonomy): Eukaryota > Viridiplantae > Streptophyta > Magnoliopsida > Malpighiales > Euphorbiaceae > Macaranga > Macaranga tanarius. The sequence goes on along the minus strand of CATIWO010757530.1, from coordinate 4,817 downwards.
TTGAATAAGAAGCGAGGTGGAGACGAAGGCAGCTAGCAGTGACATTGACGAGGGAAAGGACATATACTAGGGTTTCAACGTTTTTTTTATACAAAACGCAGTGTTTTGAATATGGTTAATGAGTCATCAAAGTTATTTGGTTGACTCAATATTTTATGTAAAAAAAATGTAGGTGCCAGCTCAGTAAAAACCACCGCAAAAACTCACCTGAAACTAATTTTGATAAAAAAGTTATAGTCCAATACTTAATTTTTAAAAAATTGAAAGACCGTACTAAAATTGTTAAAAGCTTAAAAGTTTAGGATTTTCTATGTAATTAGGCTTACTTTCTAATATATCCTCATTAAGATTACTTATACTATTTTGCTACAATCAAACAGTTCAAATAAAAAAATATATCAAAAATAAATTAAATGTCATTTTATTTAAAAAAGAAAATGACCTGTAATTTAAAAATGAGTGAACAATAAATTTTAAAATAAAGAAAGTAACATTAAAATATCAAAAATTAAAATATAGAAATAACGTTTGAAAATAATTTTAATATTGATAGAAAAATAATTGTTGTATCTTCTCAATTTTAGGAAAATTAAATTTTAATTTAAATATATAATTATTTTCTTCATTTCATTTAATTATATCTTACATCCCTTAAACTTTTTATTTTCTATCCTTCCTTTTTTTTTTCACTCCTTCTAAACCTAAATGTTACCATTTTAATATTGTTGTGTGGAATGTGGAGCACTTAAAATTATTGTCTCATTCTGTTAGAGAGGGAGTAATTAAGTGGTAAATCCACTTCAAGAGCATTATGAGATTAGGGGGTTCGAATATTGTCATCATCGAATGAAAAATTACTTTTTTACACAATTTATTAATGCTTAGATTTTATGATCTCTTTATTAATAAAAAAAATTAATTATCTCATTCTAAAACTAAAATTATTGTGAATGAAAAAATGTGTATTTTTTTTTTTAATCTAGTTGAAGTAGTTAATTTGTAACACCATAAGAAAAAAAACTAAGAAGGTGAAGGATTGATCCCTATCTCCATAACGAGATATCTACCCTTTTTATCACTTAACCTACACATTGTAAAAGAATACTAAGATTTAGTAGGTGCATTATCCCACAAGGAAAATTTTTTTTTTATGGGATCAAGAAAGAAAATCATAGAATTCCACATGAAAATTTTGAGATCTCAAAAAGAGTGTGAACCCCTTCCATGCCTTCAAAGTCAAAACCTTAATTTCTAATTAATTTAGGAATCCAAACGTGTTCTTTGGCCTTATTTGGCATTTTATATTATATATGTTCTTATTTGATTTATGGAAAACGGCAAAATTAAGTCCCATTTATGCAATGAATAGCTTTAAAGAGTATTTTTTTTTTTAAAAAAATAATCCGATCATATTTATTTGTTTTAAAGAAATATTTTCTTTTTATAATCCTATAAACAATATTTTTATTAATTTTAAATATAACGAGTAAAATATTTTATTGTAGTCTAATGAATTTTTTAATTTTAATTCTTTATTTCACTTTTTTCATAAAGTGTTGATGATTTTTATTTTTATTATATTAAATAAGATAAAAAAAATACTAATAAAGAAATACAATAAATAAAATGTATAAAACTTATATTTTATTATTAAAAATATGATAAAGAGTGGAATTTGGCTCAATAATTGTGGTTAACCAAACCAACTCTCTATTCCATATTAAAAATTTTAAAAAATATTCTTCTAACATGCTGTTAGCAGGTTTAGGACCTATTTGATTTAATTATTTATATTAGCTAATCGTTATACAATTAGCTAATAATTGATAATTAATAAAATATGAATTATTTAGTAAAATTCTATTAGTATGTCAAATGACCATTAAAAATATAAATTATTTGTTAATATAATTTGATATATTTTTATAATATTTTTTAATTATGTAAATTATTTTAAAAAGTATATAGTAATAATTAATAATTTTTTATCTTTAATTTATTAATTATTAAAATTATTCACTATAATTTGTAGCTGCTGCTTTGATCCTATTAATATTAAGTGATGCTGTTGTTTTCAAAGTGATAAATCTTAATTTATAAAAAAAAAATGTATAAATAGTGGTTAAAATTTAAAATTTTTATTATTTTAATGTTTGAACTAATTTTTATAATTGAATAATTGAAACGTGTGAAAGAACCTTCCATTTTAACTTCTTCTGTTTTTTTTTATAGTGTCGCTTGTTAGTACCCCATAGAGTCACGACTGTTAGTTGTTAGTGTTAGCGGGAAAGTGGGTATATTAATCCTAACTATGGGTGTGAAACACTACAAATGTGGGTTCCACTCGGGGGAGCAGCCAAGGAATTATTTCTTGGCGTTGCCACATATTGAATCTGGGACCAAAAATCCTAGGTGTCTCTGCCTTTGACCAACTGGTTTAGACCTCATCGGCATTTTAACTTCTTACGTTGAAGATTAATGTCTGGATTTATTTCATTAAGTCTTAATGAAAGACAAAGCTTTCATCCGATTGATGATTATGGCTTTGTAACCAGCTGGATTCCTCCTCCATCCAATCATGAGTATAAGCGCAATCATTGTACGGTGAGTATGGATGGGAAAAATCTGTAAATATAAGGAGTTGTTTAGTTTTGGAAAGCATTTTATGTTTTCCTTTTCCAGTTTTCTTTTCCTTTTCCAAATTAGAAAATGAGAAACAGAAAATTATGTTTGTTTGTTAACTTTTCATTACATATTTTTTCATGTTCTCATAATTTTTATTTTTTAATAAAATTTATTATAATAACTTTTTATTTAATATAATAATTGTTATTATGATTAATATGATAGTATTTATTATTAAATCTATTTAGAGTGGCGGCAGTGGTAGGGTGGCGGCGGCGATGGTGGTAGGGTGGCTGCGGCAATGGTGGTGTGGTGGCGGTGGTAATGGCAGTGTCGTGTTTCGGTGGTGGTGGCAGTGGCGTGTGATGGTGGCGGCGGCGTTAGCTTGTGGCGATGGTGCTGGTGGGGTTGCGATGGCGGTGGTGGTATGATAGCGGTGGTGGTGTGATAGCGGTGGTGGTGTGATGGCAGCAGCGGCATGTGGGTTACTGTGGTGATGGGGTTGCGGGCAGCAACGATTATAGTGGTGGTGGTGGTAGTGGCAGTGGCAGTGGCAGTAGAGTTATGATGGCAGTGGCAGTGGTGATATAGTGGCAATGGCGGTAGGATTGCGATAGTGGTAGTGGGAGGGTGGCATGGCAGTGGTGGCGCTGACGATGGGGTGCCGGTGGAGGTGGTGTTGGTGGTGAGGTGGCGGTGGCGATGGTGATAACAGTGGTAGAAGAGGAGGAGGACATATGGTAATAGAGGTTTAAGAAAGAATAATAATGTAAGAAGTTATGAAGGTTTAAAAATATATAGTTACGTAAATAATGTACAATTTTTAATTGAAAAACTTAGAAAACATCTTTTTATTAGTTTTCTAATTCCTATTATAAGTTGAAAAATTTAGAAAATAGTTTTCTAATTTACAAAATTTAGAAAATAGTTTTCTAATTTAGAAAATTTAGAAAATAGTTTTCTAATTTTCTATTATTTTCTATTTTCTAAATTTCTAAATTAAAAAATATTACCACTAAACAATAAATTCCATTTTCTAATTTTCTTAGAAAAGTTTTCTGAAAAACATGCATTGTTTTCCAAAACTAAATAGACCTTAAATTTTTTGAATTCGAATTAAAAGTTGGAGAATTTAAAAATGGAAAACTTGGACCCAATCTAAAAATTTAATTATTTGTGATAATTAAGGATGGAAGTTCAGGGCAAATAAAAATCATATTTTAAAATTTTTAATTGAAATTTTTAAATTTAATTTGTTATTTTTGAGTAATTTATTTTTTTTATTATAATTTTGATCAATACAATATATTTAATTTTAATTGCATATATTCTAACTAATTTGACCACCATTTTAATAAATTAATACTAAATATTCTTTTTGTCACACCTTATTCTTAAATTAACCACTAATACTCAATTATATACAGTAACCGTAGTTATTAAACTTTTAATACACTTCATGAGCTTTTAAGGTTATATTACAAACACTTAATGATATGAATGAAACCTGTACAAATTAAAACATTTCATTCCTACATCGGTACTCTTGCTTATAAACTCATCAAAGTCTCAAATAATATTTTTCTTAGAATTTCTATGCCAATTCATCATCATTTTGATCATATACATCCATTAACAATTAAATTCAAGTTGGCAAAATAATAACATCATAATATACCAAGATCAGATATATATATATATATATATATATATATATATATAATAAGCATCGCGGTGCTAACCATCCATCCACAAATAAAATATATACATCATCAAATATATACAATCAGAGTACTAGATGCTGGCACAAATAATACAAGATACATCATCATTTGCCCTAGCATCTAACCCTAGGTCATCGGATCTCCTGTCCGGCATAAAGTGGTGGTGGTGGTAAAGATAGTAATAGCAGCACAAGTCCAGGCCCAACCCTCAGCAAAATAAACTAGCCCACTGGCTCAAAGATAGCTCTAGTGACACGCACAAAAAGGGTGTAGGAACGGCTGTAAGCAAAAAGCCAAAATTCGATGCATCCACAAGACTGCATCACACCCAAGTGAGGGCGACCTCAACATCCAGGGCGGTGGCATAAGTGATGCGGAAAATAGAATAGACGCTATCCTCATGCTCCTCCCGCACGGAAGAGACTCGTGCATCAGCTCCTATGGGCACGACAGTAACTTTAAACACCA
>CATIWO010757503.1:0-14955 GCA_949673435.1 Macaranga tanarius | reverse complement strand
AAGAGTTGATTCTACCTTGATCATTCACAGGGTCAATAATCTCCCCCCTTTTTGACTTTGACAATCAATTTTTGATTGATAAATAAAAATCACTAAGTGCATTTATGTGCATTTGTTTTCTCCCCCATTGTCAACAAATTTGCTTGTATCATTCAAATTTCTCCCCCATTGACAAAGTGAAAAAGGGAGGAAAAGATAGAAAATCAAAAAGTGCAAGTATATGTATATAGTATAAAAGTTTATAATACATTCCCCCTTAATCATACACAAGGGTTCTTGATGAACTCTCCCTCAATATGTGAATTATAAACCAAAGATAAACAAAAGATATACCAAAAATAGACATAATAAACAAAAAATAAACAGAAAATCAACCAAAAGTATACAAAATGATTGTAGCATAAACCAATGGTATACTAAAAATAAACTAAAATGAAATCATGCGCACTTACCATATCTTGCTTTCAATTTATTAAATATTTTGCTCATTGAATATTTTAGCATAATAATGCAAATGAAAATCAATTTTCTCCCCCTTTATAAATAGAGTTTAGTATACTTATGTTGAAAATACTTCTCCCCCATTGTCAAAACATTTTATCCCTTTTGAAAAAATTTTCTCCCCCTAAATATATGTGCACCACTTCTTATACCACTTGTTGACAAAGTGAAAAGAAAGAAATAGAAGTGATACCAATTGAAATAAATAAGCAAGCTTGATACCAATTGTTAATGACAAGTAAAATATAACAATGGTATAACAAGTAAGCAAGTAATAGTGCAACAAGTAAAAAATCAAAGAAAAGATGCCAATATGAAAACAATGGGAAGATGGCATGCTAAAAGATATGCAATTTTTGAAAATTATTTTGATCATGCAAAGGGTCAAATTCTCTTTAAACAATGAAATAATAAAAACAGCGTAAAAATGCAAAAAATAGTAATATAAGATTGCAAGCTTGAATTTTAAACAAGTAATGCTTCAAATCATAGAAACACAGTCAATTCAAGCAAGAACATCTTAAAATCAATCACCCTTTTGAACCGAAACTTTAATAGGTCGTAGTTCATTTATTTCAAAGTAATCTATAGGCAACAAATTTAGATGTAATCTCATATAATAACATACATTGCTAGTGTGCCCATGAGTCATACAATAGAAACACCTAAAATTTGTAAATCTATTCGCCTTATGCACATAAGTTCCATTATTTTTATTGTACATGTTGGTTCTATTGATCCTATGTGGCGTGTTATGTATGGGAGGCGTGTACATCACCCTAGGAGCATATGTTTTTGCATTTATATGACCAACACAATCACAAACATATTGTCTTTGATGTATAAAATCATTCCTAGGTGTATGCCTCTTTGTGTACATGAAAGTATGCCTAGGTTGAGGTCTTTTGGCTTGTACCTTAGACCTTTGAGCCATTTGGGGATTAGCTCTAGGAAGCTTGGCTCTAGACAAGTAAGACTCTTTAGCCAATATGGGTAGAGCCTTGGTGCCACTAGTGGATGCATGTGAAGTGTTCATTTTAGCTTTGACAAATTTTGGGTATGATGATGATGAAGGAGCATTATTCACATAGCTAAGACCAAATTTATCTTTGTGATATTTTTGAGAATCCAAAATACTATCAAGAGTTTCTTGTCCTTTTTGAAATATAGAACCTGAATTCTTTAATTCTGAAATTTCTTTTGAAAGTTTTTCATTCTCAAGTTTGCTTTTATCAAGTTCACTTTTGATAGAAATTAAATTTTTTAAATCATTTTCAAGTTGTTCATTTGATAAAACAGTTTTTGAAAATTTATCTTTTAAATCATCAAATTCCTTTGTCATCTTTAAAAATTTTAATTTGTAAAGCTTTTTCTTTGAAAGAAAACTTTTGTATTTTAAAAAAATTTTGCTCACAAAAGAACTCTCATCATTATCACAATCATCCCAATCATCACAATCATTATCATTATTATAATCACATAAGTCATCACAATTGTCACAAGAAAAATGAGAAGTGGATGGTACCTCATTGTTATCCTCCAAGGCCATGAAGCAAAGGTTGGGATCTTCTTATTGCTCATCCTCTATTTTAGATTCGGAAGTGTCATCCCAAATAGCTTTAAAGGCTTTTCTCTTTTGCTTTGCTCCTTTGTATTTGTGCTTGAGCTTGGGACATTCATATTGAATGTGATCGGGCCTTTTGCATTTGAAGCATATAATTTTCTTGGCCTTTTTGGAGCCACCTCTCTTGAATTCTTTGTACTTGCTCAAGTTCTTTCTTTTTAAGTACTCCAATAAGCTTCTTGTGAATGATGTGATTTCATCATCACTTTCACTTGAACTTCAAGGTCATCTTCGTCACTTGAGTCTTGATCACTTGATTCTTGTGATGCTTTGAGTGCAAGACTTTTCTTATTTCCTCTTTTGCTTTGTTGTTCTTCTTCCTTTTATCTCAAAGTAATCTCATGAATAAGAAGCTTACCAATGAGGATGTTGGTTGAAAGCTTGAAAAGATCATGAGGTTCTTCAATTGAAGTTACTAATGACTTCCAATCTTTATTAAGTAGCACTCTTATACTTTTGGTGTTGACATCCTCTCTTGAGTAGTGCTTACCTAACTTCCTCAAGGTTGTCAAGAAGGCATTCAATCGATTTGTCATTTCAGTGATGCTTTCATAAGGCTTCATTTTGAAGAGTTCATACTCATAGACATGGAGTTAAACTTTCTTGGATCTTACTTGAATATTGCCTTTATAATGATTCTCCAAAGTTTCCCATATTTCCTTGGCCGAAATGCAATGTTGAATTTTTCCACTTTCCTCTTTTGACATGGAAGCTATAAAAATTGTCATAGCCTTTTTGTTCTTGTAGTTCTCTTCTTTTTCTTCTCGAGACCACTCACTTCTTTCCTTTGGAATTTAAGTGCCTTCCTCTATTTTCATGGGAGGGTTCCAACCATCTAAGATCATATTCCATAATCTAATGGAATCACTGTCAAGATAAAGCTCTATTTTAGGTTTCCAAAAAGGATAGTCATTCCCATCAAATAAGGGTCTAAAGGTTTGGTAAGAAAGAAATTCACTCCCCATGGATTTTGAATTCTAGCAACTAAGTACAGAGAACCCAAGCTTTGATACCACTTGTTGGACCTTAGAGGGGGGGTGAATAGGATCGATGGAAGATTTTTTGAATTAAAAGGGAAGGCTATGAACCAACACAAGAACAAGTGTAGAAATTAAACATAAACCGAAAATATACAAAAAGTATACTGAAAGTATACTAAACTAAAATTGTAAAAATAAGAACAAGCACACAAAGAACATAATGATTTAAGGAGTTTAGATTCTCAACAATCCTACGTGTCCACCTAATTTATCCTCAAGTTAGGATTTTAAACCACACTAATCTTATTTCTCAAGATTGATATAAGTGTTTTGAGGCTCACACAAAACCTTTACAAATGTATTTTTCTTGGCTCAACACAAACCAATCACTAATATGTTTTCAAGGTTTAACACAAACCTATACTAATGTGCTTTTCAAGGCTTAATATAAACCTATACCAATGTGTTTTTCAAGGATCAACACAAACCTTTATCCAAGTGTTTTCAAGGCTCACACTCAAACCTGTACATAAGAGTTTTCAAGGCTACTCATAACCTTTACAATTAATGTATTTTTGATATGGCTCAATACAAAACCAATAAGAGATAGCACCTCACTACCCAAATCATCAATCCCCAAAGACAGAGTAGAAGAAGGAGTACTTATCTCTACACACAGACCCAACTCTCTCAACAAGAATAAAAATAATTATATAAAGAATTAAATGAGCACAAATGATGTTAAAGAATTAAAGAGAATGAATATGAGCAATCTCTAACATGTTTTTGACATCTCTATTTATAGAGGAAGTCAAAAACTAGCTGTTAGAGATGGTATAAATTGTGCCCAATATGTCCCTTTAATTTAAGCTTCAAATGATGACTTTTTCATCTGTCAGGGGTGTCCTCACGAGTTGGGAAGCTTGCTCACGACCATGACAGTTGGAGCATTTTTGAATGTCCACAGGTCTGCTCATGACATGGGAAGGCTCCTCACGATCATAAGGAACCCTCGTGAGCAAGCCTACCTTAATTTAAAGCTTTCTTCTTCAACTAGCTTCCTCACAGTCGTGAGCAGTCCAGTCCAGCTCGTGAGCAATCCTGCCACTATGGTAAACTTGCATATTTTAGCTCCGATTGACCTTAAACTTGTTATGCACCTCCATAGGGCTTTAAGGAACATTATGAGGGACATTTTTGAGTATTTAATAAAGCCTTAAATCAACCAAAAACTTACTCTAATTTTTGAGTCCATCTAACTTATAATCATACTAAAATAAACTTGTTAGAAGCACAAAATTGATTGTTAAAGTCAAAATAAGAGTTGATTCTACTTTGATCATGCATACGGTCAACAGAATATTTTGGATTTATTAACAAATCTATGCACTCGTGTTATGTATCCTTTAGATTACACCATAATAACTGGTGTCGTATCTCAGCTTTAGATATATTATATCAGCAATATTACTTAGCAACTGTTTTGGTCACAGTGCTTGGTTATACATATAACCTTAGGGGTGTACAACTGAGTGGTTACCCCTTAGAGGGCAGCTTTGTGTATGCGTATGACCAACATTATATATATATACACTTGGGCAACCAACGTCATTATTGTACCTAATATGTCAACAATCTAGCATACTCTTTTGGTTATATATTTAATGAGTGTATGGATTAATATTATTATGAGTATTCTTTCAATTTTATAGCAATTGTATAGCTACATTTAAGCAGTATTTCAATTATCAGAAAGTTAGCTTAGTAATAACTTATATGAATTATTTCAGCAGTTTTACAACTTTTGCCATAACAGTTTATATATACATTTTGTATAGTTATTACAGAAATTAGCTAATATTTTGAATTATTTGACTTATTTTATTTTAACCACGCACTGAGTATTTTTGTACTTACCCCTTTTTATTTAAAAATATTTTAGATCTTTTGGAGTAGCAGTCGTAAATCGTAGGACATATCTTTGCTTTGTGACACTCAGTATCTAGAGGAGGTTGAGCCAATTGTCTCAGTGTCTTATGCTTTTGATCATGTTTAAGAGTTCTCTATTATGTCTTTGGTAAAACTTGTATTTAATAGTTAAAGATGTTTGAAGAAGATTTGTGATATGTATTAATAAATATCAAAGTTAATAGCAATATAAGTATTTTCATTATCGCATTATTCTCCTCAGCATTAACATAGCAGCTAGCCAGCATGTCACGCCTACTCCATAGCTAGCGGAGTGAGTGTGACAGCTTAATTGGAATTAGAGCCTAGGTTTAGAATTTCGCTTGGGTTTAGCAGTTAGAATTTCTAAGTCTAAGATCTTATTTCTTGTTATGTTTTTATAGAGTAATGCCGTCAAAACTTACAGGTGGTAGAGGCCGTAGTAATAATCATGGCCGCATTACCAGAATTGCTGATATTGGCCAACCTTATAGGAATCTTCTAGATCATCCTGAAGGGATAGATGATATGTCTTTCAGTGGAAGTGAACATATGGAATCCACCTCTGGTGATGTTGCATCAGAAGCATATCCGGCTACTCCACCTCTATAACTTGCTCCTGCACCTCTTCCGCCACCAGTTTCACCTGATCTGCAATCAGCGCAGCTAGTACCTCTTTTTCAAGCTGATGCTAGTATTGGGAGCTCTTATGACCTAAGCCTTTGTGGTGGCTCTGGCTGCTCGGGAGCAGTATTATGATCCCTGGATAATAGTAAATCGTGCACACAGACTAGGTGCATATGATTTGGAGGGTTCTATAGATGGTGGACTAGCTGATGAACGACTGAATAAGTTAGAGAAAGCTTTCCTCATCTTAGGATTGACTGAGATTGAGAAGGTCTAAACTGCGCATAGATTTATAAAAGGATTAGAGATGATTGGCTGACTAGAGTTCGCCATCTTTATGGTGAAGGGCTGATATGGAATATATTCTTTACAAAATTCCATAAGGAGTATTTGACAGGCAGTTATAAGAAAAGTAAGCAGGAGGCATTCTTTAAATTGACCCAAGATAGTCTGTCAGTTAGAGAATATACTGTAGTACCCTCCAGTACTACATATATATGTTCATAATACGCTTTATAGATATGGCAATGCTGAAACCATAGTAAAAGTTAAATGTATATATATAATTAAAAATTTTAGTTTCGTACATTGAAAATACTTATTACATAATTTACAAAATGTTAGAATACACATAAGTACTCTATTGTAAAATGCTTGAATGCCATGATAATGAGGATGAAAATAACTATACCAAGCTTTTCTTAGACCCATATGAGCTCTCTATAGGGACACACTTCAACTCTAGTTAAATATGCCCTGAAAACCACAATTGCAAAGGAATGAGCTTGCGACTCAATAAGCAATTATTAAGATAAGCATATATATAGTTCTCCTCAAGAACTAATTAAGGAAAATAAATATAAATAATTTACTACATATCAAACTTTAAGAATATAACATTTCCATCAAGCTAATCTCAGGTTTCTAGTTCACAGGAGTGCATTGGAAAGAAGTTTGGTGCTCAAAAATTTGAAACAAGTAAACTAATGAAAATCAGGAGGCGTGCCGAGTCGGAACAGCTACCTCCTGTGCTGGCTTGGGCCTTGGTGCCGAGTTGGGCTGAAGCTAGTGCTGACTCACTTGATGATTGTGCTAACTCGTGCTCTCGTGCCGAGTCAGCATAGAGGCTATGCGTGCTGAGTTGCACTCAACTCGACACACCAGCGTACCTTTTAGGCATTTCTTCCTTGCACAAAGATTTCTCTCACACGGCTGTGTTTACCCATATGGCCGTGTTCAATAACATGAAAATCGAATTGTACAATATTCCAAATACTTCACAACCATCCAACTTACCATAACAAGATATTCAAACACCAAACATCGATTATTGGTGTCACAATACTTTTATTATACCATTCCAAGCAAACCACAACAAAATCCTAATAACATATTCAATACAATTCACAATCATAATTTTCACATTCAATATGTGTGTAAATATAATGCAATAATGTATGATTATACAAGTTAGTATCTGGCCGGACCTTTCCTCACACAAATACCTCACACTTAGCCTCATTGGCTATATTCCTTACACATTTCAATTTTTATCAAATGGCCATTTTAGTAAGACTGAGCTTTAGTGAGACTATCCACTCGGCTCAGTCTCACTTCTCACAATATGCCTGGCTCAACTTGCCTATCTCACATAATCAGTGGAGACTATCCATCCGGTTCAGTCCCACTATCACACACTTTTCTCATATTCCTCATATCATGCCATACACATATATTTCAATCATTCTCACAACATATCACAATGCATATGTACAATTATATCATCACAATTCAATACCCTTTTCATTTCTCATCATTTCCTTTTCTTATAGTGAATCATAATTCACCTTTCTCATAAGCAATGCATATCAATTCATACCATATCAAGTGGCTTGCACTCATACGTGCCAATATTCACAATCCATTACTACACATATTCAATTGACCATTCAATGGTCTCACGGAAATATATATACATATATTCATTATACTTTCTCACAACAATATATTCATAGATATATATATATTCATCATGCTTTCTCACAACAACATATTCATATATATATATATATATATATATATATACTCATCATTCTTGCCACTTAAATGGCATACATAAATCAATATGGTTAAATAACTATAGTTATTTAAAAATCACTATATATAAGCATTAAGTTAATAATTAATGACTTCAAGCCTTCAACTCCTTCAAAAGTAAAGCTCTCCCAGTGATTGGTATCTCCTCTATCCTTGTAAATGCCTACACATAACTATACATCAGTACCACATAACAAACATGACTCTTACATCCAACTCAACTAAATGCAACTATGTGCAACTTGATGTTTAAGGTTTAATATATCCAAATAATTCACACACATGTCCAAAAATCATAAAAATAATACTAAAGCTAGACATATGAGTCTACTTTCAATTCCAACTAGAATTACTTAAATTAGATATGTATGGAATAAATTATGGAGTTTTGACTAAATCTGGGTAAAATAGAACTGACAGCAAGAGCAAGAAAATATCAAGCCTTTCCAATCAACCTTAACAACAAATTCATCTCAGGGTCAAAATACAAAAGCTATAGAGGACTTATTAAAGTTTCCATATCATCAAAATTTGCTAAAGTTTTAGTTTTAGAACTCTAGATATCACCATCTAACCAATACACTAAAAAATTCACAAATCAACCTATATGCTACTACTGGCATGTTTGATGTATAAAGTTCATGATGCTCTTAAGAATCATAGACACCTCCTAAATCACCAAATTCATACAAACTCTACATATATAAGTCTAATTTCATTCTCAACTAAAATCACATAATTAGCATATGTAAAGAATTAATTATGGATTTTTAAGTTCATTCAGGTAGAACATGGCACTTACTATGAGTAGAAAAATGTCCGACCCTATTAAACCCTCTTAGCAACAAAACTAGTCCAAACTTAAAACATAAACATTGTAGAAGACTCTCTCAAATTTCTAGAAAGTTTAACTATGCTCAAATCAGAGCTCTATAACTCAAGTTAAAGCAATAACAAGAGGACTAAAAAACAGAGGAATAGGACCCGAAATTTGCAAACAACCAAACTCAACTTAAAACAATCAAAATTAATAAGCAAAGCTTACCAATTATGCTTCAATTGATGTATGACCTTCTAACACTTCTAATACAATTGCTTGCTAGCTTGATCAAGATCAACAACTCTCCAAAAATTATCAAGAAAAACCCTCTTTTTCTACCTCCCAAAATCTCTACAATTCTCTACACATATACACATACATATACATATCAACACCAACCAATCAAAAACTAACATTTTGCCCCTTAAAGTCTTCCTCTAATAATTACATATTAAGAAATATTTATCAATCAAATAATAATAATAATAATAATAATAATAATAATATAAAATTAGATAATTATAAATAAATATCCTCACAATTCCATATTGGCGCTTTAATGAAATGGCATAAATTCACAATAGCCCACAACTTCCAATTGTTATAATTCACTCCAAATTTATCTTACAATCTAGTCCCTCTCTAAAACTTAAGTACATTCTTAAACTTAAATAAAGTCCATTATCTAACATGCATAAAATGCAATTATTATGTCATAAATACGTAGGCTAAATAGGGCGGGTGTTACACATACAGATCAATTTAAAGATCTATATCGTTTTGTTTCTGAGATTATGCCTTTAGAGGAAATCAAGTATGATAATTTTAAGATTGGAATAAAAGCTTATATGAAAATTGGAATAGTATGGTATGAAGGGAATAATTTTTGGGAACTAGTTCAGAAGACACTTACTTTTGAGAAGGCAAGAAAAGAACAGATAGAGCAAGAACAGAAGAATAAAAGATTTATCCTTAGTTCCTCTTAGCGTTTTAGAGATAGACTGGCTAATATAGGAGTTAGCACGTTACCACTTGGACCAGGTTATAGCGGCAATGGCCAAGGTTAGCATATGAGTTATGGATAATAAGCAAATCAGCCTCATATGAGTCAAAGTTTTATAAGGTAGTCAGTTGGTAGTTCTGCCAATGCCTAGAGGCAATCCTGGAGAGGTGTGCTATAAAATAATAAGAGAAGACTTACATACCCACAATTCCCAAATTGTGACAAGTTTCATGAAGCGGAATGTAAGAAGAGGTTGTTAGGTTATTATATGTGTGGAGAAATTGGTCACATAAAAAGAGATTGTCCTTTACTAGTGTAATTTGGTGGTTTAAGGCATGAAACTGTTGCCCCTAAGAATCATAGTGGTAGTAGGAATTTTCCACCAGTAGACAAGTTACCCCTGATTCTAGCCCTAGTATTGGTAGGGTGGTGTTGTTCTACAACATCTCAGCAAAGACATAATGCCAAACTAAATTGACCTTTGACTCAGGCTAGAGTTTTTACAATGATGCAAGGTGAAGCATTGGCATCTCCAGAAGTTGTTACCGGTATGTTAACTATCTTTGATTGAGATACTTATGTGTTATTTGACCCATGAGCCACAAATTCTTTTATGTCTCACTCTTTTGCTTTGCATGCTAATTTTAAGCCTAGTTCCTTAGATGCTATTATGATTATTAGTAACCCTTTAGGAAACTCTAAGGCTTGTGAGAAAGTGTATAAAGATTGTGTAGTTAAAATAGGTAAATATGAGCCATTAGCAAATTTATATCCCCTATAACTTCAAGGTTTAGATGCAATTTTAGGCATGGATTGGCTATCTCGCCACTATGCTACAGTGGATTGTATTAAGAAGATGGTAGAGTTTAATCTTCCTAAGGAAACTAAATTTTCTTTTCAAGGGGTACGACATACTCTTCCCTTTTATTTGATATCCACCCAACTGTGAGGAAAATATTAAGGAAGGGTTGTCAAGTATATCTTACTTATATGGTTGATATTAAGTTTGAAGGGCCGAAATTAAAAGATATTCCAATAGTGTGTGAATTTAAAGATGTTTTTCCTAAAGATCTTCCAAGGTTACCCCTAGATAGAGAGACTGAATTCTCTATCGATGTGATCCCTGGTACAATTTCTATTTTTCAAGTACCTTATAGAATGACTTTGGCAGAGTTAAAGGAATTGAAGATCTAATTGCAGGAGTTATTAAATAAAGGTTTTATTAGTCCTAGTTGGGGAGCACCTGTGTTGTTTGTTAAGAAAAAGGATGGTTCTATGAGATTATGTATAGATTACTGATAGTTGAACAAGGTTACGGTGCATAATAAGTATCCATTACCTCGTATTGATGATCTTTTTAACCAATGACAAGGAGCTAAGGTTTTCTCAAAAATCAACTTGAGGTTTAGATATCACCAACTAAAAATTAAAGAGATAGATGTACTTAAGATGACTTGTAGGACATGTTACGGACATTATGAGTTTCTTATGATGCCGTTTGGATTAACTAATGTACCAGCTGCCTTTATGGACCTCATGAATAAAGTTTTCCAAAAATACCTGGACAAATTTGTGATTGTATTCATAGATGATATAATGGTGTGTTCCTGAAGTAGAGAGGAGCATGAAGAACATTTGAGGACAATTTTGTAAACTTTGAGAAGTAAGTGGCTATTCGCTAAATTGAGTAAATGTGAGTTTTGGCTAGATCAGATTGATTTCTTAGGGTTTTTTATATCGGCAGAAGGCATTTATATAGACCTTAAGAAAGTTGAGGCATTAGTTAAATGGGAACAACTACCACAGAAGTGAGGAGTTTCTTGGGTTTAGTTGGTTACTATTGGTGATTTGTTTAGTATTTCTCAATCATAGCAGCTCCATTAACAAAATTGTTAAGAAAAAATATAAAGTTTAAATGGATAGAAGAATGTCAATGGAGTTTTGAGAAACTTAAGGCATGTTTAACTTTTACACCAGTGTCAACTCTTCCCACTAGTGATGGTGAATTTATAGTATATAGTGATGCATCCAAGAAAGGATTGGTTATGTTCTCATGCAACACGGAAAGGTTATAGCATATGCTTTTAGACAACTGAGACCGCATGAGTTATACTATCCTACCTATGACTTGGAATTAACAACTATAGTGTTTGCTTTTAAGACTTAGAGACAGTATCTATATAGAGAGACGTGTCAAATATTTACAGATTATAGATCTCTTAAATACCTTCTTAGTCAAAAGGAGTTGAATTTGAAGCAAAGATGATGAATTGAGTTGTTAAAGGACTATAACTGTACAATAGAATATCATCCTTGCAAGGAAAATGTCTTGACGGATGCTCTTAGTCAGAAATCCTATAGTAACTTAACTCATATGAAGTCAGTTCAATTTTCTCTATTAATGGAACTTCAAGCTATAAATATGGATATGAAACTAAACAATCAAGGAACCTTGTTGGCAACTTTCAAGTCCAGCCAACTATATTGTGGTTCAGTAAGTTCAGGTGAATGGCTAAACTTATAAATTTAATTTTTGAGAATATATGTATTAAAATATTGAAGAATATAAAATATTTTTCTATGATTTAACTGATGTTTTCTTACAAGTAGTTTTTTATCAAATATTAAGTTACTATTATTGCTTAGTACAATACTTAGTTTATATAGTAGAAATTGAGAACATATAGCAATATATTTTGTTACTGATATAGTTGAAGCAATTTAAAGCAAGAATATATTTATTATTATTATTTTATGAAATGATTATTCTCAACAGTATATTGATTATAGTATCAACTAAATATGCAGATATTATAATTTATTAGCAATTTGACAATGTGAATGTTTTGGATTTATAAATAAATCTATACACTTGTGATATTTATCCTTCAGATCACACCATGATGACTGGTGTCTTGTCTCAGCTTTATATATATTATATTAGCCATATTACTTAGTAACTGTGACACCCACAATCACCACCATACATGTGGCATAAAAAAAATCTTTTCAACAATGTACTCATTTAGAAACATAAGAATACTCATATGAGTATACAATGTTTGATATCCCACATATATATCAAAAGATGACAAACATCTACACAACATCATATAAATATACCGACATGATATGCAGGATGTAGGTCGGATGCACCAAACTCATTTTGGCCCCCCTAAGACTCCAATGCAAGCTTCAAGCTAAGTCTAAGCGAGTCCTAAAAAATTTCAAAAGCAGAGGGGGTGAGCTTGCAACTCAATAAGCAACTACTAAACATTTGTACACATAAAGCTAACCCACAAGAGTTGAATTGATTTAATATGAAATCCAAAATACAAGACACATTCTCAAGATAATAAAATTGTCTTTTAAACCTCTAATAAGTCCACATATAATTACCATGAAATCCCATAACCATTGGTACTACATTGAGCACGTACGGGAGTCCAAATGAAGAAAGAGTAAGTGAGCAATAAAATATCTAGCTTTGTTAGAGAATTTGAATGATAGATTCAACTCAAACTTGCAACATCAAAGTTATAGGCAACTCTTTAAGGTTTCTCTAGCATTAAACCATGCCCTATTTGGAGCTCTATAGCTCATGTTATGGTCAAAATATTGAGACAACAGTGTGCTGAAGGAGGAGACTGAGTCGAGTGCCGAGTCGGCACCCAAAGCCCCTATCACGACTCGGCATACCATGCCGAGTCAGCACTGCTAGAAACTATCATGATTCAACATGGTCGGTACACCATGCTGAGTTGACACTGATGAGTGTAAAAAATACTTGTTTTAAGCACTCTATTTTATTTCATCTTAGGCTTAGTAGTTGCATTGTTAGTTAGTTTTTTTAGTTAATTTAGTTTGTTTTGTTATTTTGTCTTAATTAGTAGGATTTAGTTATTTTTAGATAATTTATTTTGTATTTTGTTTTGTAGGATGCATTGGGATGAAGATTGGATCAATCCTTGAAGTTTGGATAGGCTAAAGACTCAAGATAAAGACTTATCTATGTTGGGGATGTGCATGGCCGTGCTTAATTATTGTATGGTCATGCCTGAGAGTTGTTTACGCCAAGTTAAAGGGTGGCACGGCCATGCCAAAATTATGCACGGCCGTGCCAGACACAAAGCTTAGCAATATGTTATTTCTTGTGCAGCTATGCCATTTTCTTGCGAACCCATGCCTGACTTATGTGAAAGCCCATGAGATGATAATTTTTAGCTGAAGATTAGATAGAAAGGGACTTATCTCTTATCCTTTGATTAGATAGAGTTTGAGAGAGGTTAGATTACCTTTCTCATTAGGTCTTTAGGTCTATAAATAGGACAATTTCATGTTCATTTAAGGGTTATTCTTATTTTTGGATTCTACTCTTGTTCATGTTTTTATTCTAGTTTCTATTTTTAGAATATATTTTCATTTGTTTAGTTCATAGTAGAAGTGATACTTGGCTTAAAGTTAGAAGAGCAAGGCTTCTTGACATTATTGAAAAAGGGTTTTTCTTGTATCACTCTTTTAATTATTTAATTATGTTTAGATTTGTTTTCATTTTTTGTTTGTTTTCTTTTCTCTTTAATATGAGTAGCTAGATCTTTTCTAGGGTTCTTATTTTGAATTGACCATGTGCTTATTGTGATGATGTTAGGTTGCTAGATTTAATTCATTGGTTGTTGTTGTGCTTAATGTCATTTTAGGACTGATCAACCTAAAATTGAATTAACACTATGGGCTTAATCGAGAGATAGGTTATGTAGGAAATGGCAATGACCTATTGGTTGCTTAGTTAGTTGAGAGACAATTAAGTGAATCAATATTGATTAAAGGTTATGTTTAAAATTAGAATTAAAAGGCATTAAGTTGGTGAGAGCCAGTTAACTTAGTGTTGATTAATCTTCAATTAATTATAGGTTTATCTGAGTGAAAAATCTATAGTTTCTAAGATCCCTTCAAAATGACTTAGAACTAGTGTAGACCTAGTTACGTAATCACCTAATTACGTAATCAACCCTTTGAAATGGTTAATTGAGAATAAGGAACCCTAGCTTTTAAAATTTATATAAAATTTATGTTTTTTTTTACTTTTCTTAATTTAGTTTCTTTGAAATTCCAAACTCTATTTCGTTGTCTAAATAATCAAACATTGTGAGTACTACAGTATTCAACTTCAAATCTCTGAGGGATGATATCTTTATTTACTACTTGATACGATTCTGTACGCTTACGGATTAGTACACATTAAGTTTTTGGTGCCGTTGCCGGGGATTTGGCAAAGATGAATATTGTAAGAAAATTATGTTGCTTGATTTAGACGTTATTTTTAATTTTTATTTTAATTGTGGTATTGTAGGAATTT
>CATIWO010757406.1:0-10898 GCA_949673435.1 Macaranga tanarius | reverse complement strand
TCAAGTCCACAACAAGTTCAACAAAGTACAATGACAGTCCAAAATACAAACCAGAATAAACAAACCAAATTAAGTTATATCAATCCATAAAACTCCAAATTGAGTTTCATAATCCATAAGTCCATAAAATAATTTGGTTCATGAGTCTATAAAACAACTCTTGCAATGAGTAATCTTAAGCCACGTGCTCCAAGCATCCTTTCCAAATGCAGTCCCAGCCTCAAAGCATCCTTCTGAATCCAACCAATAACAATAAATTAGAACAAGTTAGACAAATTAACAAATTAGAACAACAATAAAAATCAGAATTAAAAGAATTAACAGAAATAAAAAATTAGAAATAATAAAAAAATAGAAATCAGAGTTGCAGCAACATCAAAAGAATCAACATACATCAGAATCAACCAAAATCAGAATCAACATACATCAGAATCAACACACAACCCTCAGATTTAAATATTTACAGAATTAACAATACTAGAGAATCAATTGATAGTTACATAATTAACAACACTAGAGAATCAACACTAGTTACAGAATTAACAACACTAGAGAATCAACAATCAATCAAAAGTTTAAAAATAGTAGCAATGGCAATAAAATATAAATATTGTTACCTTGAATAACCTTTTAACGTATTAAATATCAGCTTTCAATAGTAAACATTTTAAGCCTACAAAACAAATAATAAAAAATGTGTTAACTGAAATAATACAAATAATAAATTAAATATTAATCCAAACATAAATATTTATAAAAATATGCTACCTTGTTCGAGATTTTCAATCTGATCTAAGTCTTCTTCAACACCAATTGGATGAGAGGATCTTCGAATCCAATCTTGACAATATATGAGGGCTTGCACAATCCTAGGAGATAAAGAGCTCCTAAATGCATCTAATACACGTCCTCCGATGCTAAATGCTAATTCGGAAGCCACCGTTGAGATAGGAATCGCTAACACATCACGGGCCACTTGTGCTAAAATGGGAAATCTATGACCATTTAGTTTCCACCAATCCAAAATGTTGAAGTCTTCATTTTATTCTTCAGTTTCCTCATTAAGATATTTTTCCACCTCTGTTTTATTAAGTCTTCCACTTCTCATCTCAAACTTATATCTCTTATATTCTGATTCCACTATTTTTAACCATTTTGGTTCGATCAACAGCTTTTATCTCACTTGAACCTTCACAATTATTATTTTGTTCATTTTGATTTGCGGGAGAATTCATATTCTTGTATGCATTATACAAAGAATATAAAAGCTCTTACATCTTTATCCCCAACTCTATACCCACTTGTCCCTCATACATTTTTAAAATAGTAAATTGTACCTAATCTAACTTATGACGAGGATCAAGAATGACCGCTATAAAAATTAATTGATTCATTTTTATAGGATCTCCCTAATACTTATCATATTTTTCCTTCATTTTTTAGCCATTTTGCTCAACTCCTCATCATCACTTTTTATCCACTCACCCAAAAGACGATAAAACAAAAAAATTTCATGGAAAAAGAGATTGGATGTAATGTACAAAGAACCTGAAATTCTCAAAGTAAGTTCATAGAAATGCTGTAAAAAGGTGATCATCCTCCTAGCATTTTGCCAATCCTCCCTAGATGGCACCCCATCATCCAACTCAAGATCAAATCTAAAGTATGGGTCTTATGAATCAAGTCTATTAAATGCTTTTTCAAATTTTTGAGATGCTTCCAATATTAAATATGTAGAGTTCCATCTAGTAGAAACATCTAAGCATAATAGACTTTTGCTCTCAATTTTTTCACTTTCAACACATTCTTTAAATTTTTTCAATCTAGCAGGAGATTGTCTCACATAACGCACCGCAACTCTAATCTTTTTTACAGAACTACCAATTTCTTTCAACCCATCAACAACAATTAAATTGTTTATATGAGCTATGCATCTAATGTGAATGTACCCACAAGTTAAAATGCTAGACTTCCAATTGCCTACTTATTCTTTTAACCATCTAATTGCTGTGTCATTGGAACTAGCATTATCCATGGTAATAGTGAGTATTTTATCTATACCCCATTCATTCAAACATCTTTCCACCTCAAAAACCAATATTTGTACCCCTATGACTAGAAATTGGATAAAAATTAAGAATTTTTTATGCAATTTCCATTCATTATCAATGAAATGGGTTGTGAGACACATATAGTTGATTCTTTGCAAGGAGGACCATGTGTCCGTAGTGAGACAAACTCTTTGATTTGTACTTTTTAACAAGTTCTTTAACTTATTCCTCTCACCCAAGTAAAGATCAAAGCAATCACGTGCCATTGTAAACCTTGATGGCATTCAAAATTTAGGACAAGCTACGGACATAAAGTGTCTAAACCCCTCCCTTTCTACAAACTTAAGAGGAAGCTCATCAACAACTAACATGTAAGCTAAAGCTTTTCTTACAGCATCTTGGTCAAATTTCTAATTACTAAGATTGCCCGATTGAAAATTCAGTTGTGTTTGCCTCGACTCTAAGCTATGAGGATGCTTTACACATACACTAATGTGATGTTTTAATGATGATGTGCCATTTCTCTTTGGGTCAGCAAAGAACTCCCTAGCACAATATTTACATTTGCCCTTTTTTTCCCCTTCCTTATTTGTATATTCTATAAAATGGTCCCATACCTCAAACCTCTTTGATATTGCTTTTCTTTTTTCCTTTGAAGTTGCAGCTATGGTTGCTTGACTTGATGGTTGTGGTTGGGAGCTTCTATCTGCATCTTCATTTGAACTAATTGGAGGTTTATCACTTGGATTAGACATCTGGAAAAAAAAGGCTTAAGCTGTAAGTCTAAAATTCAAATAAATAAAGAAAAAATTAGCTTAACCTACATTACAAGATGCTGTCGATGATGCCATTGTACTTTGCAACCAATTTATGGCAATCAGTCAATGAGGACTGAGGAGAAAAAAATGGATTATAACCACTGATATTGCCATTAAATTATTTGAAAACATGATGGAGGGCTACTGTGTGTGTGTACAGTTGAATAAAATAGCCACGAAACAATGAATAAGCATACAAAGTTCAAGTGATTAATTAAAATAACCACGAAACAATGAATAAGCATATAAAGTTTAAGTGATTAATTAAATTCCCCTAAAATTCTCCACATGTATAAACATACAGAGTTCAAACAGAATATATGGATAGAGAAAAAAATAAGTACATATATAAATTAAATAAATAATAATAATAATAATAGAGAAGAGACATATACAGAGCAGAGATGAAGAGAGATGAAAATTCTCCACATGTATAAACATTCAGAGTTCAAGCAGCAACAGCATGCCAACGAAAATGCACGAAAAGAAAAAGAAAATCTATTTGGGTAGTCAGAATGTGAAGAAAAGAAAAACAACATCCCAAATCCACATCAGAGGGACTGTCAATGAAAAGAAAAAACCACATGCAACTTCAACAAAATTAGATCTAGAAAATAACAAAAAAGAATGAATAAAGGAACTCACCGGAAGCTAAGTCAACAAGGCTCAGATGAAGAAGCTTCGAAAAGAAAAGCAAAGATAAGAAGAGGTCTCGATGATTAGGTCAAGAATTTGGAGAAAAAAATTTCGAACTGATGGTGACGACTTGTTATGAGGGACTGTCAAGTGAGTGAAGGAGTCGAAATAGAAAAGGACTGATGGTGGTGAGAGGCTGTTGTGTCGAGTGAGGGACTGGTGGTGAGGGACGGTCGGTGTTGAGTGGGGGAGGACTGAGGAGACAGGAGAGGGATTGAGGTCTGAAGGAGAGCAGAGCGGCGTAGTAGCCTAGTAGGGAGGTGGAGTTAAAATTAGATTAACCAAGTGTAGAATATGTGTATATATATATTAACAAAACGGTGTAGTTTTAAAGTTCGGTTAGTTCGATCGGTTCGGCCATACAGACATATAAACCGAATCAAACCAAATTAAAATTTGATTCGATTTAGTTCGGTTCAAATAAATAAAAAATTGTAAATAAATAGACCGAATCGAACCAAATTGGATCGATTCAGTTATTACGGAAGGCATGCTCACCCCTAATGAAACAAAAGAAGAAAACCATCAAATGACCATGGTCCTCCATCACAGACACGTCGAAGATCCATCTGGTTGAAAAATTGGAATAAATAATGACCACCAGGTAGCTCTTTAATACAGATCCCCAAAATTGATTCCTCGGTTTGCTATGAACTGACCAACAAGACAAAACTCATTGAATTCTGGTTGATCTGCTGGGACTGGACGTTCGAACTCTATACCCTCTTCCTCATCAGCTCTGAGAGAGATTGACAAAAGATGACTCCATATTGAAAAGAATAAACACAACGACAGAAACAAGAGAACTTCTATTGGGAGGAGAAAAACCTAACTTTCAACTACGGAGAAAAAAACCCATTTTTTTTCTAATCCTTAAATTGTCAATGTTTACATAATCATTTGTTCTTTTTTACACTACCCTCTTTTGATAGATTGCAAGATGCTCCATCTTATCTGTATAACATTAAAATGTTAGTCATTTAGATCATAATTTTAGAAGAGTAATAACTTCTTGAATAAAATAGACTTAGATCATAATTTTCAATTTTTAAATTTTCGATAGGCTTAAAAAAAAAAAAAGCTGACAAAAAGACACGTCACGTGAGTATCACCTGTCAGAATAGTCGTGTCGTAGAAAAACAGCTTTGCTCATTGCTTTGAATATACATCCAAAACGACGGCGTCGTTTGTTGAATTGAACGAAGAAAAATATCAGTATCTCACTCACTCTCACCATAACACAATCTGTGTTGTGCTCTTTGATCTCACCTAACCCGAAAAGACCATCTCTTTGTTTCTCGCTTTCTTTAGATCTCTTTTACTCCAATAATTTCACGCTGTCCCTTTAACTTATCAAATTCAAGAATCTCGGATCATAATCAATAATCATGGGTTGTTACTTACTATAAGCAAGCTCTGTTTTTTTTTTTTAAAGTTGTGTTTGACTATTGTTGTTTGATATTAATAGCTGAATCTGATGTTGATTGTTTGATTTTTTTTTTTATTGGGTCTTTTTTTTTTCAGTGAATGAAAACCCATTTAAGAGCATATTGCAAACACTTGAGAAAGCTGATGGTGGTGAATTTGGCAAGTATTATAGCTTGCCTGCTCTCAATGATCCAAGGATCGGTTAGTCATGATGATTCTGTATTCTTTATTCTTTTTGTTTATTATTAACTATCTCTTAATTTCTTTTCAAGAATTGGGTAGTAATGAAAAGTGATGATAGTGATAGTGACAGAAAGTTGGAATCTCTCTCTATCAATACGGCATAGTTGATCCTTTTTCTTTATACTATCAGAATATGCCAAAGATTCAATTTTTTTTTTCTTTTTGATAATGAAATCATGTTTTTGCTATGAAATAAAGAATTGGGTTGGCTTCTGTAATTTTTTTTTGGACAAGTGTTATTTACTCAATGGAGAGTTGATCTGATGGAGATTGGTGTGTGTTTCTTTTGCAGACAGGCTACCTTATTCAATTAGGATTCTTTTAGAGTCTGCTATTCGAAACTGTGATCAGTTTCAGGTTAAGAGTAATGATATTGAGAAGATCATTGATTGGGAAAATACTGCTCCTAAACAAGTTGAAATCCCTTTCAAGCCTGCCAGAGTACTTCTTCAGGTCTGTAACATTGCTCTGTTCAATCAGTAAATTTTTTTAGATATGAGAGTTGTCGCTGTTAAATGGTTCCTGTTGATCATTGCTGTTTTCATTGTCATTGTTGGAACTTTTGCTGATAATGCTGCATTATTCTTCCCAGGATTTTACTGGTGTTCCTGCTGTTGTTGATCTTGCTTGCATGCGAGATGCGATGAATAGTCTAGGAGGTGATTCTAATAAAATTAACCCACTGGTGAGCTATGAATTTGTCACCATTTCTTTTACTCTTGAATGTATTGTAGTCAGTGTTCTCTAAGGAATTTTTTTTTTTTGTCAATACGTGGGACTATGTCGCCTGATGGTAAAAAGTAAGCATCTTGATGCATTTATGTTTGTGGGATTAACAAGTGAAATTTGTATGTCCAGGTTCCAGTTGATCTTGTTATTGATCACTCAGTTCAGGTCGATGTTGCAAGATCAGAAAATGCAGTGCAGGCGAATATGGAATTTGAATTTCAGAGGAACAATGAAAGATTTGCTTTCCTCAAGTGGGGTTCAAATGCATTCCATAACATGCTTGTTGTTCCTCCCGGATCTGGGATAGTGCACCAGGTGGGGGGAATTTTTGCTTTCTGTTTGTAGTCTGCAATTAGTTTTGGCCTTTGATTATGTTGCCTAACAATATATTTTATCGGTTTCAACAATTCAATTGGCTTTTCTGTTCTATCATTAGTATTTATTCATGTGTTCTGAAGTTGAATAATATGATTTCCAGGTCAATTTGGAATACCTTGGGAGAGTTGTATTCAACACAAATGGCATGCTTTACCCTGATAGTGTGGTTGGAACAGATTCACACACAACTATGATAGATGGATTGGGCGTTGCTGGCTGGGGAGTTGGTGGGATAGAAGCTGAAGCTGCAATGCTTGGCCAGGTAAAACTATTTGATATAATGTCTTATTTTGACTGTTTTGAAAGTTTGATGAAGTGTAATTAATTTCTTTCTGACTAATACATTTTAACTACCTGTATTAATTTAGTTAATGAAAAAAATTATAAGTGCAAGCATGTTTATCAACCCTTTTCGTGTTGTGCTTACCATCTATCGCTGGTAATTGATTATATAGTATTTGGTTATGCATGCAGCCCATGAGCATGGTTTTGCCTGGTGTGGTTGGGTTCAAATTGTCAGGAAAACTTAGGGATGGTGTTACAGCTACTGATTTGGTTTTGACAGTAACACAAATGCTGAGAAAGCACGGGGTTGTTGGCAAGTTCGTGGAGTTTTATGGTATGTCAACTGATACCATTGTGGCCATCTTATTATCACTTTGTATTGTGGTTCATTGTGTTTTCTACAGCTTCATCTCATATTAGATGTATTTTTTTGCTTTTCTGTGCAGGTGAAGGCATGAGTGAACTGTCATTAGCAGACCGTGCTACTATTGCTAACATGTCTCCTGAGTATGGTGCAACCATGGGTTTCTTTCCTGTTGATCACGTCACGCTGCAATATCTCAAATTGACAGGCAGAAGTGATGAAACTGTAAGTGACTGGATCAAGTTACATTTTATGGCATGTGGTAATTTCATTTGCTGATTGAGAAAACAAATGATGCAGGTGTCCATGATAGAATCCTATCTGAGGGCTAACAAGATGTTTGTAGACTACAGCGAGGTGAAGAATCCATGCCACCTACAAATTCTTTTCCATCATGTGCTGTTTTTTCTTCAGTGCTTGATGTTAAATGCACATAACAATATCATTTTTTGTCCTGTGAATTTTTTTTGCATGATATAGCCGCAGATTGAGAGAGCATACTCATCATATCTAGAATTGACTCTTGAGGACGTGGAGCCTTGCATAGCAGGGCCCAAGAGGTAAACCTTTGAGACTATTAAATTTTCCTTCATAAGAAGAAAAGGCATGCGCAAATTTGTTATATTGGAATACTTATTGTGCAATCCTCAAAACTTGGTGTATTTTTGCAGGCCTCACGATCGAGTTCCTCTGAAGGAAATGAAAGCAGATTGGCATTCCTGCTTGGACAATAGGGTTGGATTTAAGGTTAGAATTTTGATGGCTGAGAAAAAGCTAGACAGAACTGTCATTAGTCATTACTGTTGCTGAGTATACCTAGGTGATGTTTCAGAATTTGTAAAATTCACTTGATATGCACTGGAGATATTTAGAGGTTCTGTTATTTGGACCATACTGAGTTATACCTAAACACTGGGATAGAGGATGTTTACAATCTATTTCAGATTTTTTTTCCTTCGTTATTTATCATTTCCAGACAGCAACAGGAACAGGAAATTGTTGGTAGTGGCACATATCATTCTGCATTAGGAATCCTTTGTCCCTCACTTAAGACACAATAATACCTAACTATATGCACCCTCGTTCAAAAGACTGTTTGTATGGCAGGATTTGTCAAAAAAAAAAAAAAAAAAGATGCAGTGTCTGTGAAGAGAGAGACTGCAGGGAGTTACAGGGAACATATTGATAATTGATTATTTTCACATCATTGGCACTTATGCAGTGGATTTATGCAATGGCAATCATTTATTTATTTATTTATTTATTTTGGGATGGAAGGGGTGTTTGGTGAGGAGGGCCATGAAAGAAACCATCAGCCTCCTAAATTGGTGATAAATTTTTTCGCTTTCTATCCTCGAGGAAAGAAAGTGTTCTAGAATAGCAAGACATATGTTTGCTATCTTTATTGCTGTAAATATGCTTAAAACTGTTTCAAATTACCATTGTTTTTATCCAAATGTAATCGATAGAAAAAGGCATGGCATTGATTCTTGTTGGACTGAATTTGATTCTGCTTACATATAATTGCTTGATGTTTGTTTTATCATGCTTCATATATAGGTTCCTTGCACCCCAGCAGAACATTTCTCTGATTAATTCTCTTGTGTGGCTTTATAGGGATTTGCTGTACCAAAGGAATCTCAGAGCAAGGTTGCAGAGTTCAATTTTCATGGAACTCCAGCACAACTCAGGCATGGTGATGTAGTTATAGCTGCTATTACTAGTTGCACAAATACATCAAACCCTAGTGTAATGCTTGGAGCTGCTTTGGTTGCAAAGAAAGCTTGTGAACTAGGATTGGAGGTCAGATATCCCATCTTTTAAATCCTGTTTTTATGTTGGTGTATATTGATTGTCTTGATGAGTAAAATTAAAAAAAAAAAAAAAATAAAATGTAGCTACAAGGTTAGAAAGGGCATGATGGTTCCCAG
Organism: Macaranga tanarius; assembly: GCA_949673435.1. NCBI lineage: Eukaryota > Viridiplantae > Streptophyta > Magnoliopsida > Malpighiales > Euphorbiaceae > Macaranga > Macaranga tanarius. Next base: position 1,975 of record CATIWO010757406.1, on the reverse strand, counting down.
AGGCACAATGATGAGTCTTGACTAATATTTTTAGTAACAGTTGGGTTCTCTACTTCATTGTCTGTTTCTGAGAGTAAAAATTTGTGTTTATGAAAAACTCTTGAAGAACTAGCTTCATTATCTGTTTTAGGACTAGGTTCTTGTCCTTAGTATATATTACTGCACAAATTCAAATTACAGGCTTTGTTTTCTTCATTATTTGACATTTTTCGGACTTCTTGCCCAGTTTTTGAAGTATGTGTTTTGACTGAGAAGTTGGGAACTACCTTAAATGTAGGATATATCTATATGAATTGATTGACTTGCTAAAAAATTCTTCATTTCTTTTTAATTAGGTGAAACCATGGGTTAAAACAAGTCTTGCTCCAGGTTCTGGGGTTGTTACCAAATACTTGGAAAAGAGGTGCTATCATTATTCCATATGCTAAAGCTTTGCCCAGTCTATGTGATATATCTCTGAGTTGTACATTGCTTCTACAGTGGCCTGCAGAAGTATTTGAACCAGCTAGGGTTCCATATAGTTGGTTATGGATGCACAACCTGCATTGGCAATTCAGGAGATCTTGATGAAGCAGTGGCATCAGCTATTACTGAAAACGGTAATGTCTTTTTATCGTATTGCTTCTTACTATGCCTAATGACTAGCATAGAACTGGTCAATATCTATAAATGTGGATTGTAAGTAAGATAATGTTGGTTTTTTAGTTTATATCTAATAGTGCTGAATGGAGGGATGTCTCTAACTAGCTTGCAACCAAAACCAAGTTGAATTACTTGCAATTCATTTTCAGTTATTTTCTTTAAGAATTTTAAACTATAATCTTGTTGTTTATGTATGTCCAGACTTAGTGGCAGCTGCTGTGTTATCTGGGAATAGAAATTTTGAGGGCCGTGTACATCCTTTAACAAGAGCAAATTATCTTGCCTCTCCTCCACTTGTTGTTGCCTATGCACTTGCTGGAACGGTACTCATCTCATCATTTTTTTGAAATACACATGCATTTGTGGCTGCTGTCTCAGTGTCATTCACTTATCTGTTTGCTTTATTTGCTTTGGAAATTGAGTATTTATCTCATAAGAGCACAATGCTGCAGGTGGATATTGATTTTGAAACACAACCAATCGGGATAGGAAAAGATGCAAAGAAGATATTTTTCAGGGATGTTTGGCCATCTAATGAAGAAGTTGCAAAAGTGAGTATATAACATGTTAGAGTTTGATGCTAACCACATATTCAGGTTCAAATATATGGTCTTTTTAGGGTTAAATTTCTATTCTCCATGGACAACAGGTTGTTCAATCAAATGTACTGCCTGACATGTTCAAGGCTACTTATGAGGCAATCACTAAAGGAAATCCCATGTGGAACCACTTATCTGTACCTTCTGGCACCCTCTATTCATGGGATCCAAAATCAACATACATACATGAGCCACCCTATTTCAAAAACATGACCATGTCACCCCCTGGACCACATGGTGTGAAGAATGCCTACTGCTTGCTGAATTTCGGGGATAGTATTACAACTGATCACATTTCACCAGCTGGTAGCATCCACAAAGATAGTCCTGCCGCTGGATACCTCATGGAACGTGGTGTTGACAGAAGGGACTTCAACTCCTATGGAAGTCGTCGTGGCAATGATGAGATTATGGCAAGGGGCACCTTTGCCAACATTCGTCTTGTCAACAAATTATTGGGAGGAGAAGTTGGACCTAAGACTATTCACATCCCCAGTGGAGAGAAACTCTCTGTTTTTGATGCAGCCATGGTAATTTCTCTAATCTAGCTGCCCTGTTTTCTTGTTAAGAATTTCCATGCTCAAAGTTGGGTGTTGAGAGATGGATGAATAATATGAGAGAGCCCGTAAAGCTAATCGAGGCTGTCTAAGACATTGCTTGTTTATTTGTGTTTGGGTTACCTTTTTGATGCCACATAGGGTATTAGGGGGGTTAAATATATCGGTGGTCACTAA